>JAPSES010000097.1:16294936-16314113 GCA_029822895.1 Maxillicosta whitleyi | reverse complement strand
ACCCGATGTATCAAATAAGATACAAAACTGAAACTCATAAATGGAAATTGATATTTGAAAACAAAAAAAAAAAAAGGGGGGGGGGGGGGTTGTTCAGAAGGACCGATAAAGGCTCAAGAGCTGAAATATTCTGTCAATTATTTACAGGTTCAGGCTTTACAGGGTTAAATTACTACATATTCTGTTACATATGCTGTCATTTATTTTTTTCATTCTCTTTATAACAGTAGTTTGTAATGAGTCAGAACCTTCCACATAGCATAGATGACAAAAATAAATAAATACACACTGTGTAATATCTGCCACTAGGACATAGTAGCACATTTATTTGTGAAATAGCAAAAGATCCTCGGTGTCTTTTTCACCATGTATTTCACCATCAGATGTCTAGTCATGCATTCTAACAAAATAATATTAACCGTTTAAGCGCCAAAGTTGCAAAATTGTAACAAGCAACTATAGCCTAGCCTGCCGTCCAGTATTCTCTGTGTATTCAATACTGACAAAACAGTCTGGAATTGGGTCAATTGCTGTGATATATGTACTATTTATTCTATACCGACCAATCACAAGTCTGGGGAGGGGGCGGGTTGTTGCAATGTGTCATACGCATCGACTTCCTTTTGTCATGAGTCGAAGTCAGTTTTAAATCTCTTTGCAAATGTTAGCAGTTGTTTACTTGATTCAAAAATAAGGGTTGAATCACAGACTACAAAATTAGGAAACTGTGTATGACAATGGTTTAAAGCTGCAGGAATCAAAACCGAAAGACTAAATATAAACGCAAATAATCAGATCGACACATAAAGACAAATATTTTGTCTCCACATTCACCCTTTGACACGTTAATAGACCCTCCGTGGTTTCCTAGTGACTCTCCTCTGTGTTTTCAGCTCCTCAGGCTGTGGACTTAACTTTTATTTTATTTTATTTATTTTACGTCTTTACTTCACGAGTTAGTTCGAAGTTGGATTTCTTGTTGCTAAATACTCTTTGATCGCGGCTGCCTTTGGAGTCTGCATTTGGGTCTACTCCTGCTTCATGTTCAGTAAAAACATATCAATATTTTTTTTTTTTTTTTTTTTTGAACACCGAGACACTTGAAAGGGATTCCCCAGACATCTTGACTCACCACACTCACTATTTCTTGGAATGATACATATAGACATCAAAGTTGGAAGCTTTGTGTGCGAGTACGTTTGTTAAAAATATACTACGCTAAGACTCTGTACACTATTTTAACGCCCACTATGCAGCAGTAAAATGGTAAATTCCTGCTTTTAACCTTATTGGATGGATGGACGGATGGATTAATTACATGACTGATCACTAATTTTTTTTGTCAAATATTCCCAAAAACCACTTTTGAAAACAAATCCATCCTTTGTTCATGAAAAAACATATATTTTTTTAACAAATGGATTGTTGTTCTTCATATATAGACACTAACAACAAGTCTTTACAATCATAAGCTCATGGCTTTGTGTATGTTATGTTTATTCCAAAAAGGTTCCCTATAGACAGTAGTTTATGTCTTAACTAGTCCAAAAGCAGTCTGACTATGTGATACTATCTGCACTTCATTAACACTTTGCCAGCTCAGAGATCGGTATTTCTATAAATGAATCACACTCATCATGAGTAGCGCTGACTGCATGGTGCATTGACAGTTCCTTTGGAAAGTAGCGTCACAAGATGAAGTTGTTTCGGTGTAAAATGTGCACAAGACGCCGTGGCATAATATAGAGACCTTAACAGCTACTGTCAAATAAAACCATCTACTGATCTAAACTGTTAAATACCTGTTGAGCCACTAAACCTATCAATACATGTAAATAATTGGTGTAAAATACAGTTTGTCCTCTTTTCATAGTCATCAGATATGACCACTTTGGATGTTCAGAGGCTCGGTAGTTACCGTGGAAACGCCGTCATCTTCTACAACATAGACTCACCAGTAAAACTCATAGAGTTGGATCAATGACAGTGGATGGAAACACTGGGTTTATGTTCAGTTTATGAGAGATTTGACTGAAAATGTGACTTTTTCTTCAATTTTCTCTGTTTTTTATATAATACCCCTCAGCTTTATTCTAAGCTTTTATGAACATCTAAATGATCAGTGAATAAGATATAGAAAAATATTTGATTTTTCATCTAAAATACCTAAAATGCAGAGGATAATGGTGATAAAACACTAAAGTTAAATAGAGAAAAAATCATTTTGTAATTGCCACAACAGTAGCACTGGGTCTTTATGGGTTAAAACAGGGGTGTCCAATCCTGGTCCTCGAGGGCCGGTATCCTACATGTTTTAGATGTTTGCCTCTTCCAACACACCTGATGCAAATGACAAACCTAGCATCAAGCTCTGCAGAAGAATGATACTGACCGTCAGGTGTGCTGGAAAGAGGGAAACATCTAAAACAGGGGTGTCAAACATGCGGACCAGGGGCCAAAACTGGCCCACCAAAGGGTCCAATCTGGCCCCTGGGATGAATTTGTGAAATACAAAAATTACACTAAATATATGAACAATGAAAGATGTTAATTATAATAATTTTAGGTCAATTCAATCTTAAGTGGGTCAGACCAATAAAAACACTATGAGAATAAACTATAAATAATGATTTAAAAAAAAAAAAGTCAAATTACACATTTACAGATTAGCCTTTTACAACAAATATGAACAACCTGAAATGTCTCAAGAAAATTAAGTGTAATTGTACTATTATTCTACCTGTTATTAAATAATAAATAAGGAACTGAGGCCAAATAATAATTGTAAAAAAAATTGCACCTTTTTCTTAATACATTTCTTTTTGTTCATGTTTTTCTCGTGTTTTTAAAGAATAATCTGTAGATGTAAACATTTTAATGATACAATATTACTTTTTCACACTAAAACATAGATATGACACATTTATATATTAATATGTTATTATTTTAAGGATCCGGCCCACTTCAAGTCGTACTGGGCTGGATGTGGCCCCTGATCCAACTTGAGTTTGACCCCCCCTGATCTAAAACATGCAGGATAGTGGCCCACGAGGACCAGGATTGGACACCCCTGGGTTAAAATGACTAAATGACTAAATCCCAACCCCTACAGTTTGTAAAAGTCTAGCATTTTCGACAAGAAATTGCAGTTTGGAGATGACTGTTCCTTCAGGCAGTGAAGGCAAAAAGGGAATTTCAAACAGTCACACAGACAGACGGATAACAGAATGACGGAGAATGGCACGATTATTCCAACACAGTAAATCCTGTGAATAAGACACTTACACCATTTTAGTTGGAAAACAGCTACAGAATGCTCTCCTCATTATAGTTTAGTCGATTTAAACTCTTTTATGGAAACTTAGAATTTTCATTTTCCTTTCTGCAAGTTTTCGAAAGTTGTTAATATGGCTATTAAAAGTGTTTTCCCAAGTTTTGCACGTTTCCACTGTAAGATGCTCATTAAAAACAGCTTTACCTTGTCATTCTTTGGTTTGTCAAAGACACTGTGATCAGTTGGCTTTTGCTTCAATTTTATATATATTATGTTCATTCATACATTATCTAAACTCATTTCATCCTCAATAGGGGGCGTGGGGGTCACTAGAGCCTATCCCGGATACCTATGGGTAAAAGCGGGGTACACCCTGGACATGTCACCAGTTCATCACAGGTCTGATATAGAGACAAATAATCACCGTCACATTCACGCCTATGGGCAATGAACCCATTAACCTTATTATCATTAATCATTATTCAATCATAAAAGTTATATTAAACAATGTAACATTAATCACTGCTTGTGTTTGGATGGTGGGGGGAAGCACCCAGAGAGAACCAACACAGACAAACCCCACCCCAATTGACTGGTCACGGAATTGAACCCATGACCTTCCTGCTGTGAAGCACAAGCTCTGGTTACTACACAATTTATACTCTTTTATGGAAACTTCCCATTTTCATCTTCCTTTCTGCACCTTTTCAACAGTTGAAAAACATGACTCTTGAAAGTGTTTTCCCAAATCTCACACGTTTCCACCTCAGACATGATTCCACTGAACGGGTGAGACAGTCCCTTAGTGTGCAGTCAATAGGAAGTGACAGTAGAGCCACCTACATCAGACAGAGTAAACCAACCTGCCCTGACCCTTCATGGATCAGCCTCGCTAGAAAAACACAGAGCAGCTTCAGCAGATGGTTGGCCCCAGGATGTTGTTTGCCGTTGGCAGGAATTCCTCACCATCACCTTATTATCACCTCATTGTCGCAGTCTGATTCCCGGTATCCAGTTGACAGATGAGCTTCCTATGAGGCGCCACTCGCTATCTCTGTGTTCCACAAAACGGTCTTCCCAATCCATTGCCAACATAACACGCTTCCTACGAGAGAATGCAGCAGCTCGCTCTGGTTGTCACTTCATTCCCGTTTTTTAGGGTTTTTTTTCCCCGAGGTGACAGGGAGACGTCAGATACTGGCAGACAACCGGAGCATATGAAAGCTCGGGCACTGACAAGCCTCGTCACCTTTAAGACTTTTACCAAGGATGGGACAGGAAATACACATAAATAATATCTTCCCCCAGTTTTAGGGACATCTCATCCTGAATGAAAACAATATAAAAGTCCACACATTTTGACAGACTTTAAATAGAAACTGCTTTTCTGCTGTACGGAAGCGGAAAGGAGTATTGGATTAGGGGGGAAAAAAATCATTTAATATCAGCGTCAACTTATTCAGACCTCAGTTGAATTAGGCCACATTTTTTTTAGACTAACCTACCTGTGAACTAATAGTCAGTTCTAGCTTCCAAGGTCTCCAATCTGGAATACCTCCACAAAAAGGAATCCAGGAAACATCTCAATGCCACATGCCAAGACATCTTGTCCAGCACCTTTCAAAACAAAGGAGCAGCACTTCCTGTTGGCATCCTCCTGCGATATGAGTAAAGGAAACTTGCCGTACTCATTGCGGAAGTGAAAAGGCATAAACTTATGAATTATCTATTTTTGGGACAATGATGTTGACAGCCATGACCACAGAGAGTAAGGATAGAAGTGGGATTACATGTGAAGCTTCAATGCACGGTTAACCAGGGGAAGGATGATGTAACTTTGGTATTCATGACGTATCACAGGTTATTGGCTCACCTAGAACAGAAGGCGTCCCAAAACACATTCACGGTACAGATGTTTACACTGTACCAGATAAAGTTTTTTCAGTAGTATAATTTTATGTGCCCTCCAGTGCTCTTCAAAGCCACAAATTAGCACAATTTAATCGAGCAGCACTTAATAAATGAGCACACTGCAGTTATGGATGCGCTCCCAGGGTGTGAATAAATGGCTGGCAGTTATCTGGGGTCTAGGGAGAACAGTTACTGTCCAGAACCGGTGTGAAAGGGCCAGGACAGGACTAGGCTGCGGCAGTCACATCGGCGAAGCGAGCAAGGTGAATCGGTTGGAAGGAGTACAAGGAACAGGCTGAAATAATCAGGCCACACTGACAAATGAGTCCAGGGAGGCAGGGAGGGAAATAGAGGGACAGAGGAGAACAGTTTTGAAGCGAAAAAAAAAAAAAAGTGAGAGAGAAACAGGAGCTTGTGACTGTGTTTACTGGAGTTGGTCTGGAAAGTTTCAATGGCCTAAAAAAAGTTGATGACAGGACGGGCTGGAAGAAACTCGCTGCAATCACGAGACATCCGTGTTCCTCAGAGGATTCGTCCGACAAAAGCATGAGTGAGCGCTGCCTCTCCTCCTCCTCCTCCTCCTCCTCCTCTCTCCTCCTGGTGGCCTTCAATTACTCGCCTTAAGACACACCACCTCTGTTGGCCTGCTTTCACAAAGTGCACTTTGAAAGCCATGTCCTACAAAAAGTTGTTCTTTAAAAGTACTGCGTGGGGCAGTTTCGGTACAAGACTTCAGTCCTTCAGGGCCACGAGTGTGGACAAAATTAATCTATAAATGCACAAACCTACATTAGAAACCCAGTGTCCTGAGCTTTAGGGAACGATCTTGTATTTCATGTTTTATGAAGATGATTTAAAGCTAAGCCCCCTCGCTGGGCTTGTTATAACTGCTGACATGGGGGGTGTAGAGGCTAATTTGTTCCACAGTCTCTCAAGGCCTTGTTCCATCCAGGCCTGAAATCAATATTCCTAATGGAGGCTGAACAGGACGAGGCACATCCGTCCTTAATGTTTCACTTTGGTCGCTCCCCAACTGCGACGAAGTCTTGGACAGTCTGAGGAGACCGGACTCCCACCCCGTCGACATGACTCAACTCTGTTTTGATCCTGAAACATTTTAAAAAGTCCTTTATGTTGATCTCCTGGGACTGCATGCAAAGTTCTGTGGTGACAGGCGCTGTGATGACCCAAGATACCCTTGTTGCTTCGCAACTGTCGTCTAACTGCGCTGTTGCGACGTCCATTTGGTCATGATTCACTGCTGTGTCTCCGAGCCCTCGGGGGGGAGCGGCTGAGGCTGTTTGAGAGTGATCTGTTGTGATGTAGCGCTTAAGGCAAAACTTGGCTTTTGTAATGATGCACTGTACTCTGTGGGCAGCAGGATCAAATTTCTGCACCCGGTGTGATGATGATGCTTCACTTTTTTCACTTTCTGGTGGTCAGACATGACAGATACAGTATTTACAGAGCACTTGATTCAGCTTTTATTTATAACCGTTCCCATTAATAAGAATGCGAATAAAAAAGTGATGTTAAGCAACTGTAAGGAGAGAGATGTCCGGCTTATTTCGCAGGTAATAATATATAATAATATTTGCTATTAGGGATTAAAAAAAAGATCAATTAATCCATTAATCGTTAATTAGTTGTCCTTATCGATCGACAAATGATTACAGGTAGTACTCGGGTTACGAACGAGTTCCATTCCTTCGCGGTCGATGTAACCTGAATTTCCACGTAAGTCGGAATTAACCCTTTAGTACCCCTTAAATACCCCCTAAATCTCTAAATAACTATCCACATACAGGTATCATACTTCATATTAATAAAATAACGTAAAAAATAAGATACTGTACTTACAGTATACAGTACGTATGTACAGTAATAGCGGACGAGGCCCTGGCGTCGTAAAGTTGAAATACGGGACTGCTCCCACAAACAGTCTGTAGTCACTTTTCCATTGACTTTCAAATATCGCAAATATAACTTGCCCATAAAAACTTACCTAATGGAAACCAATTTTTGTGCTGGTAAAAGGTGGTTTTTGGAGCGTTGTGAAATTGGTATTTTACACAAAACTGCAATGCAACTTTTTTTTTTTTTTTTTACAGAGTCATGTAACTAAAAAACCAGGATGTGGACATCTGTTACAACAAGCGAAGAAGAGTTTTAAAAGAAACTTGGTGTGGTATGTGTAGACACACCAGGAAACTGAATTTTTTTAAAAATTTAGTACGAGATAGAGGAGTAACATATAATAATAATGAATATGTCTGAAAATCAACATATTTACATTTGTTGCAATGTTTATGGACTTCTACTGTCATCTCACAATAATAAATAAACAAATTATCGCGTTTGTGATTTAATGGAAAAATCAACCTTACGCACTTCTGTTTTTTCACCATTTAGTAAATATTGGTAATGTTTTGCACATGAGCCTAATGGAAAAGCGTGTGTTCCCTAAAGTAATTGTAACTCGTCAACACCACAGCGCTGCAACGATGAAGCTTAGTTTTTGGCAGTGGCGCCCCCTACTGCCAGCGTTGAAAAGGACAATTAATCAACAATTAATAATTTAATCGAGCAAATTTATATCAACAATTAACTAATCGTAGATTAATTGTTTACATCCATATTTGCTATTGATAGAAAATATGCTTAATGAAAATATTTTACTGTATTTTAGAGATCAAATCCTCTGTGAAACATTGTATCTGCTAACCACAATGAAAAATTAAATCTTGGATGTTTTAATAAAAGTTAAATCACGGTTCTAGTTTCATTCGTAGATTTTCTGAACATGTGGTTAGCTATTTATCATTAGCCTTGGAGATAAAATATGTAACATTCTCATCAAAAATTACATTCATATCCCCTTTTTTTTGCTCATACAATAATAATCTTTCTCAATCACTAATAGTTGGAGGTGCATTCACCTGCAGAACCCTGATCTTTGCCCGGATTCTGTTATTTTCCTTCATATTTGCTGAGTTTCAGACATGTTTATAAGATCCAAAGTGTTTCTGGTCCTTTCAGGTCTGCAAGTCCTTTGGATTCATTCAGAATCTGAAGAAGGATGCTGTGCAAAGGTGAGGGTTTGTTTGTGTTTTAGAACATAATCACTATAAAACAACCTAGAAATAAATCATTGCTTCGTCTTTCACATATTATAATTTTAATAGCTCCCATATCATATTTTTTCATTATAAAATCAATTTAAACTAAAATATGAAAAAATGCAACTGTAACAATAACAAAAATAAGGAAGTTTCTTTTTCTTTTATGTTGTATTTTGAGTAAAAGTATATGAAGTTTATGATATTGTGCCACCAACCTTTGATGGTGATAAAATATAAGTATATAAAACATATATATATATTTTTTTTCCAAATTGAACTGTAATTTCTTCATATGGGACAAAAGATCCATTTATACCTGGGTTTTGTCATTACTGTGCAAGAGTTTAATTGGGTTTAGTGTTATGCTATGGTGTTATAATATGCATCGTCAGCTGCGAAATTCTATCTATTTGTTCAAAAAAAGTAATTTAAGTAAGACACATCCTAGAAATTAATAGTAAATCCAGTGCAAACTCCATGAATCAGTGTTGTAGAAGATTACAGCGTTTCCACGGTAACTACGGAGCCTCTGAATGTCGAAATGAGTCATATCTGATGACCATGAAAACATGACAAACTGTATCTTACACCAATTATTTACATGTATTGATAGAATCAATGGATCATTGAACATTTTTTGAACAGTAGATAGTTTTGGTTCTTTATGATAAAGAAATGAAAATCTACTGTTTTAAAGGCTTAAAGAATGCGTTGCTGAAACATAAATCACTGCAGTAATTATCAAACGGAAGAATCTGAAACATTAAAATCCAGGTGGGACTTTTCTTAGCCGGACTGCGTAGTCAAATGTAACATCAATCCTGGACGTTATTAGATTTACGGCTTTTCGAGTACATTTGTGATATTCAACCCGACGCCAAAAACAAAACGGAAATGCTAATGTGTTTAACAGCTGTATGACTATGGAAAAAAAAAAAAGAACAAATGTATCTGCTAATTGGTATAAAAACAATAAATGAGCAATGATTCACGCTTATCCATGAAACGCACAACAATAACAACCTCATTTTACTCCTGAGTTACGCTGATAAAGATCCTGGAAATCATGTTTTCAGGAGCTCTGCTTCCTCCCCTGGAGTTTACCGTCCAGTTCCAGCCTATTGCTGGTGTTTCTCCGCCTCAGGATGGGGGGGGGGGAAGTGACCCCTGCGCTCTGTATTTCAAGTACACGGGAAAGAAAAAGTCAGCGTCTTCTCATATGTCGCAAATCCTTACAAGGATTTATGTGGATTTGGTGTGTGCAGCAGATGATAGTTAATTTTTCCTCCTCCAAGGTAATCCATTCAGTGTACCCTCGACTCCTACACAGCATATCTCTGCAGCGAGGGAATGGTCGCAGCAATTACTGTGGGCTGCAAAACTTGACATCCGCCCAGCTTAAGGCAGCCTTTACCCGGCTGATGCGATTCAGTGTGGGCTTTCACAAGGTTGCCTCCTAATGAATTTTCCTCTGAAGCTACGGACAGAGCTGTTCAAAAGCACAGCAAAATTCAGGACGTCTCAATGTAAGCGAACCCCCGCTCTGATGCTCAAAGGGTATCTGTGTGTAGGTAAAGAACGGTGGAAAACCTTACAAATCCTCTTAGTGTGCACTTCGCTTTTTTGACAAAACAAATCACTGCCAAAACACTTTCTTGGTGTTGTGTCGCTCATCCCTCCTCTGCTTTTTTTTTTTTTTTTTTTTTTTTCTATGATTGTGGGAATCATTACTTCCTCTTGACAGCCGTTTGGAGCGTTTTCCTGCATTCTCTCCGACTTGGGCTGACTGTTTCTTTGGCTCCCTCCTGGCGTCGGATCAATAAAAAGACCTCCTATGAAGCTTTATCAAAGCTGCCGTTTCTCATGAGTTGCATCTTTTCTTTTTGTTTGCTTTTGAGAATAGGCAGTTCCCAAAACTTCCCAGCTGGTCTGCCGCACATTCATTAATAATGTAGTAAAGTGCCCTAATGCCAAGCTCCACAAATCCTAGCACTCTGTTTGACAAGCCTATGGATGCTGGCAACTGTCTAATCTACAGGGAATTAGTTAACAGCATACGCACGCGCCGAGCTAATTAGGTTCCAGTAAAGGAAGATGAAGCAGAGTCCTCATCAGTCCTATCTCATTACCTGCCTGTCTGAGATGCTGTCTCAAGCAGCAGCTAAATGAAGCAGACAGGTTATGGGATGTATACAGGTGCAACACAACAATGCCGTCGTGCACAGACGCTCGTGCAGGATCTGCATAAACTGGGGCAGATATAACAAACTGACCAAAGACTAAGGTTCAGGATTGATTTCCTTTATGTTTCGCTATGTTCTCCTCTCCACAAAAGAAGAAGAAAAATCAAACCTTTTCTTGAATTATGCATTTTTTTTTTGCACCAACACCGAAGGGCTGGACGGTTCGACAGTAAAGCGTCTGCTCTTTCATGTGATCTATTATATTTTATTTTGTTGCAAATAAAACATTTTATACGGAAATATTTTTTCACCACTTGGATGTCGGTTTGTGTTCCTGAAGTTCCTGAAGGCAACAGGTTAAAAAGATGTTATTTTAGCATTAGCATTTTATATTCATTTTATTTTATTCATCACAATTATCATATATTTAAGTTACTTCTTTCTTAGTACTTCTACCTTCATTAATTTTATCTTCCTTTCATTGCTTTTACCACTTTCACTATTTTTTATGATGTGATGTCATCTCTTTTTTTTTTATTATACTTTTATTGGGATTAGCTGTTGATAATACAAATTTTTGTTGTATTTTCATTTAATTATTTATGAGTAATTAAAAAAATGAAAAAAAAATTGTTTGTGTAACTGGTAATGTGCTTTACTGCTTTTATTGTCCCATTTGTCAAAGCACTTTGTAAACTGCCATTTCCAAAATGGTAATATACATAAAGATTATTATTATTATTACTATATAAGGAACAGTAAGACCAAAATGTGGCCAATGCAGAAATATCTTAAAGTTGTAATACCACTGATGGCCACTGGGGTTCCATAGACCTAAACTTCTCCACTTCTTCCACTGGACAAAATATTCTTTGTTCTTTACTGTTTTTACAACATTGAGGACTAACAGCTGTGTGTTTTTAGATCCGTTTCTAAACATTGCAAAGAAAATGAATAATAAAAATGAATATCTCAGGTAACGAAAGCTTCTTTTTTGTTAAATTCAGGATTTTGACAATCTGATTTTTTTTTAGCATCACTGCAGGTCATGTGATTAGGTAAGTATAACACTGATGGAAAGAATAACTAAATGTATAAATAAATGGATTAAACAGACATTGTACTGTATAGATTATCATGAGTTATGCCTAAAAATATGGCCGGCAGTTGTACGGTACAAACTTAAAGTCTTCCAAAGGTGTTGCCTTTTATTCAAAAAAATTCCGTAACTATGGCAACAGAACTGGATCTTTGTTAACAATTAAACTAACTCTTCAAATACTCAACTATTATAAGAACAAACACCATGTATATACAGTCCCCCTTCACGATGCTCAGCCAACTTAATGAATGAAAACAGACTGACCTTCAGGACCAAGCGAGTCAGGAAATTCAATTATTTCCTTTCAGCCGTTAAGTGTTGCCTAGCAGCAGGAAATATATTTTGTGATCTATACCACAGAATGCAATAAAACATAATTAAAAAAAAACAAAAAAAAAACAATCAAAGTCTGATGCTTTTAATTTGATAATGTATGGAAGGTAACATATGGCGGCTCACTGTAATTTGGTAAACCTGATGCAGCTCCACGCACCAGCCAATACAATCACACCCCTCGGGCTGTTATTGATTATTGAAGAGTGGCGTCTTTACTGTTGAACGTGTAACTGAAAAAATTTCCACGGTGTGAATATTAATATATTTTTCTATTTGCCTTGTGGTACCGGGGTGGCACGTATCGACAGAACTCTCTGCTAAGCACTTAATTTGCAGATAATGACATTTCAATACAGAGATCAGACGTAGTGGTCCATGAAACAAACATATTAGCATCTATCGCTATTCACTGTCTAGAGAAATATTAAACTAGTCTGGATATAACATCGACCCTCGCTGGAGCACCTTGAGAAACATATATTGTTGTGTATTGGAAATATTATTAATATTCAACGTGACTGAAATGACAGTAAGAAGAGATTAGAAATGAAAGACTAACTGTGTTTATATGGAACCTAATATTCCAGTAATAACCGGAGTGGAAACAGGTCAAACAGAATAAAAAAAATTCATGTATCGACTCAGTTACAAGTGAATTTTCAGTCTAAAATAAAGGGGTAACAAGTGGTTCAAAACATCAAAACCCCACCCCTCGCATGTATTGTAGTTCATTTTGGCTTCGATGCAGCTGATGTTATGTCTATGTGTGTGATGATGTCAGCATATCAATTCTCTCTGCATATGTGTCAAGTCTGAAGTAAATTGAAAGAAATTTGATGGTTTTATAGACATTTGATATTTCCCTCATTACAAATAAGGGGGGGGGGGGGTCAATAAAAAAAAAACAACCTTTGAGCTACTTTTCCCAAAATGTAATCAGATCTATTTTGGGTTATTGGCAATCGATAAACCCAATTTGGTATGAATTAGAGCCCGACTGATTAATCATCCGATAAATCAACATCATCCAAAGTGTAACTGATAAATTAACTTTTTTGCTGCTTTTGTGTGTTGTGTTGCCCAGAGAGTTAGAGAAGTAGTAAAGCATGCCATTTTCACTTCCACTCTGACAATTATGGACTGCTATCCCCCCTGTTCCAACAACAATGGACTAGTATATCGAATATCGGCCGATATATCGGATACCCAATTGGTTTTTAGGCCCTGGTGTCGGTATTGGCCCCAAAAATCCCATATCAGTCGGGCTCTAGTGTGAATTCAACCAATAGTTTTGCTGCTACACACATTTGAAATTTTGCCAATTATAAGTAAAAAAAAAAAAAAAAAAGTTTTAAAATATAGAATTGAACTTTGACCTATTTTCCCCAAAAATGTAATAATATTTATTCTGGGTCAATGGCAACATATAAACCCAATGTGGTATGAATTCAACCAATAGTTTTGCTGCTAAAATGTAAACAAATAAAGTAAAATGTAAAATATTGCTCATATAAACACTTAGTATGAACTTTGACCCACACAGAGTTAACATTAAGTCACATGATGAGTTTCTAAGAGGTGCAGAAACATGGTGGTAGAGAAACAAAATTTCTCTGCAGCCCTAGGGTCAAAAAATATATAGTGGGATCATATTGCACATCGTATTAATTCCTTCTATTTCCAGGAGAATGTGCTAAATTACCGCACAAAAAATTACATTTTGAATAAACACTTTGAGGAGGTCAACCTTATTGGATTAGTGTCTGTGTAAACACTGAGTGATGCTGAATAAATGGATATGCACAGACATCCCCCAACCCTCAGAGACCGTCACCACCTTCTGTTGCCACTTATTAAACCTGCTCATATGTTACGAAACGAAGGAAAAATTGAGTTTTTCAGTTCTCCAGGGGTACCACATGTGTCTTATTTGGGCCTCCAGAGGTTCTATAGTAAATGTGTTTATGCGTTAGCATCGATGCATTTGCATATTTTCATTCAATAAATGTCAGTGAAAGAGTGTGAATAAATTATAAAGAACAGAAAATGTTAGATGTAATTTAACAAAAAAAAAAGAAAAAAGACCACCTGTAGGGGCCAAAGTAGACTTATGTTGATATACATAGGAATTAATAATTAAAAAGATAAATATTTTCATGTAAATTTGTTGTTTCATAGATAAGTATGTTTCATGATTAAAATGATGAATATTATATGGAAAAGGTAAAATAATTATAATTCATATGCATGGATTATCTGTTATAGAATAAAAATGTTTACTGTCGCTTTAAGAGCTGACCAGTTCGCCTCCCTTAGGAAAGGTTTCGCACTTCTCCTGTCAGATCTCGAGAAGCCGTGGAACAGTTTTTCTTACCTGGCTGGCTGTCAGTTTACCTCCGACAGAAATTAGGAAAATTTTTATTTCATCTAGTGGCTATTTTATTTAGTTTGTGTATGTTTTGTAACTGTTAAACGGAAGATTAAAGTTCAACTTTCATTTCAAGATGTTTTCAAGTGGATTTATTACAAGTTACACGGACAATACAAGTGGAAACAACAACTTCCTCAGCCTAAGAAATAGCACTTTTCTCAAGGTCTCACAAAGAACAAGCCTCTACACCACCACTCCGGTAAATTCATCCATTCTCCAACAATGCAAATTTACAAATTAAAACAAAACTACAGTCAGATGATGGTCGACTCCTGAAGCTGACACTAAAGGTGAGGTAAACTAAATGAACTATATGTCATGTGACCTGAACAGTGTTCTCGGTCTTTGAAAGTTCATCACAAACTTACTTTTTTAAAACATACACAGAGTGGATCCACCTGTTCTGAAGCATCTAATCTACTGAAAGTCTTTACGGTCTTTTTCTGCTTTTTATTTGTATGATTTCCTCAGTTCTGGCTTCGTTCTTTGTAGCTTTTACAAACTCTGGCTTTGAACCTTTCAAACACTGTGTCATTCAAGACTCCTCAAAGCTTTAAAGATCGACTACAAACTCATCACCGCTCAATGTTACTCCCATGTGAACGAGCGTAAACACAGAATGGATTTATTGCAAACAGAGAGAATCGAAGGGAGTAAGTCTTTACATCGTTATTAGTTGCTAATATTTTTTCTATTGACCAGTGGTTTACGCCACTCTTCTCGACCCGACTGAGAAATCCTTCAAGTCCAGTCTTTCATGATTCAAGTGGTTCTGTGAGTCAGTTTCATTCTTACAGGGCTGCTTCACTGATTATCTGTAAAGTGTAAGACTCCATTGATTCCGGGTAAATGAGAGCAATTTCATGCCAACTTCTTTTAGGCCTGAAAATTCCAATTTGATGCAAACAAAAATCTACAGATGTGAAAACACCCAAACCACGATCGTTGAGAATAAGCTGGTCTTTAGTCCAACCAAACATCAAACTCAATCATGATACAGTCCGTACACATTTTGATACTTCAGACTTTCGGACCAATCACAGGAAGTCATGCAATGGAACACTAGAACATTCTTAGTTCTATCAAAACCACCAAAAAATCAACGCTACATATGAACAGACTGTATCACTCACTGGATACGGTATAAAACTGGTCAAAGGTATTAAAGGTGGTGTTATGACGCTTTTCCACTCCATGGTACCGGCTCTACTCTACTCGACTCTACACGGCTCCATTAAGGAAAAGGACCTGGAATCTAGGACCCGATACTAGTTTTTTAGTACCGACTCAGCAGAGGTTCCAAAATGTTGGGACGGACACCAAAGTGACATCACGACACTACAAACACTGCTTGGTCAGACAGTTTTCTCTGCGATCCGCCCATTTACAAAAAATCAGATGCGGAAGTAGACAGTGAATAGTGACCCATGAATCCACATGATGACGGAACAAAACTACACCATAGACGGTCACGTACGTTCATTCTTTGGTGGTGGATGTAAAAATCCAGACGAGAAAATACGCAACGAGTGAGTTTTCGGCAACTCTGAGCAAGTTTTCGGCAACTCTGAGCAGACGACACGGAAGTAACGCATCGTGTCGGAGTAACGAGTCGAGCTGAGACGAGCTGGTCCCATGTAAGCGGAAAAGAACCAGAGGAATACTGAGTAGAATAGAAAAGCAGCATTAGTTTTCCCCACTACGGAAGACCAGCAGAGTGACTCGCTACTCCCTCTAGTGGTCACATAAAACAACTAAAATTACAGCGCGAATCCGAAGAACATCTGTCATTTCTGGTTTGCAAAATTCAGGAAATATCAGTTATTTATGTCCAAAATCCTAAAAAAAAAGAAGCAACAGCTCATGAGTTTTGGTCAGAAACTTGCGACTAGTCATTATTATTAGTGGAATGTAACTGCAGCTTTGGACAGCAGAGGTGTGAGGAATAAAAAAACGTATCCTTCCCCCGTGGCTGCAGTGATACAGTAAAGAGTTTGTGCCACTAAAGGACATTTGAGACTGTGCTGGATGCAGAGCAGAGCAGCACATGGAAAACTAGAACACAGAAGGCTTTGGCAGACATACACTCCTGCAGGGAATTATACTATAAAAAATACACAGGCCTACTACTGTACGCTCATTAAAATGGCCTCAGTTTGTTCAGCTAGAGTGGCTTCCCTCTGAGGCAAAAACCTGTAGATTGGACTTAAATCGCTCACAAGTTCATTAGCAAATAATCCAAGGCCAGGTCTTTGTCTTAATTCATCTGTTCCATATCTGCATATAATCAATCTGTTATGGTACGTGCAAATAATGAAATATTCTGATGGCCGTTGCTTAGAAAAGACGGGGGCACGTGCAATATCATTCTACCAATTACGGCGGAGTAAAGTGCTTTGTGTAATTCGCCGTGAATGCCGTGCCAGGTCCCCAATTACATTTAGAAATGTGTCCCGCTCCGAGATGAGCGTTGAATAATGAAGGCAGCTTCCTTTCACCCACATATCAGACTCAAGGGAAGACTAAGGTCATTTTCAACCACAGTAATTATCAAATGTGTGCTTTGTGAGCTCAGACTCTAAATTAATATTCTGAAATATCTCTCATGTGTATGTTATTTCCTCAGTTAATTGCCGTTGCTTTCTGGAGGAAAATTTGTCCCGGGTTGTCACGACCGGTGTCCGATGTCGAAAAGTAACACATTGCAGTAACAGATTACTTTTTGCTGTGGTAGTGGAAGGCATTACTAATTCATTTTCAGTAATATTTTACTCGCTGTTCAATGGGGCTTGCATTACAACACAATTACGCAATTGTTTTGGCAGCGCAGTCTGATTCTATTGACGTTCTTCACATTCTCAGCCCTAGTGTTTTCCATGAAAGGAGAACAGACATTAACACTCGAAGCTTTAACATGGAAAATCTGCTTCTTGTTTGGTTGTATTCCAGTTTCATTCAGAGGACCGTCATTTGGTCTGTGCCCACGGAAAGCCAAAACTAGAAAATCAGAAAGACACTCTTTGTCTGGTATGTATCTGTAACATATTTTCAGGTGTGAAACATCCCCAAACCATTTAACACCACTGTTGAGAGTAATGCATCAGAAAATTACTCACAACTCCAAATGTTTCTGTTTGTAAATGTAAACGTTTTCATGTAATTTTCCTATATTTACACTCAAATAAACTGTAATGTCACAAAAAAACATGAATAACCTGAATATGAACAACCTGAAATGTCTTAAGGGAAGTGTAATTTTACCAAAATTCTGCCTGTTATTAAATATTTTAGGTATTTTTAGACTCACTGTGATCTGTAAGTGAATATTGTTAAAACTAACAGACAGCAATCTTGTAAAGTAAGGAAGTAACTTTAAATAACGGTAACAAGTAATCTGTAATGGATCCCAGTTTGGAAGTACCTTGCATAAAACTGGTCATGAAACTAATAAAAGTTTAGTTTTTTTATGCTTTCAATGTTAAAAGTAGAAAGTATCGTACATGCAGTGCATGCAGGGAATAATATCCACAAAGAAGATCTATTCTAGGGTGCACTGGATGTAAGAGTGAGCATGCACTCCCTACTGAGAAACCCTGTTGTTAAATATGCAAAATAGACACACAGACAAAAGCATGCGACTGACAGACGGTGCAGACCACATTGAAATTGTAAGAACATAGGATAGTCACCAGAGATTTACTAAAAAAACATGTTCAATTTCCTGTAGGATCTCAAGCTCTCTAAAGACGTTTCGGACCTCATCTCTCTCTATGCACTGCTGTTTGTTCATGTACTTCATGGCGTACATCTTCTCCGTGTCCCTCTTTTGCACAATGCATACCTGCAGGTAGAAGAGGAAGAGGAGGGAGAGGAGGAAGAGGGAGACAAAAAGAGAGAGATCATGTTAATTTAGAAAACATCAAAAACGAACCATAACACAACATATAAACCTCATTACGTTTATGTTTGTTTTTAATACTGACTTTCAATGCGTTTATGTATATCATGTATGTATTTACATTTTGTCTAATTTCTGGCCGGGACATTCTTGAAATAGAGTTTTTTAATCCTTTTTTTTTTTCAGATTTTTTTCCAGGTCAGGGTGTCTGCAGGGTTAAGTCAGTCAAATTTAAGACTTTTTAAGACATTTTTATGACCATTATAATTTAAATTTACGTACACGAAGTATGAAAAATAACTTTCTCTTTGCGCCAGTTTCTGTGAAAGTCCTTCCTTCAGTCTGTTTCCTGTACTGATGCATTATGGACCTTGTAGTTCTGGAACACCATGTTACCACCCAGATTTCCTAAACCACTGACGTATATTAACATAGAATGACTCAGTCACTGGGACAAACCAATGAATCCCACTACTGGTGTATTTTCTTGGTAGCACCAATAAATGGATGATCATATCAATTTAAGACGTGGCTGAATGTAATTTATGACTTTTTATGGCCTAAAATGTGTATTATGACATTTAAGACTTTTTATGACTCCGCAGAAACCCTGCAGGTTAAATAAAGGTTATAATGGAAAAAGTTCTACATTATTTACTAGTATTGATAGGATTAGTGGTTTTAAAGTTAGTAAATATTTGGGACTGTGGTGTTGGTGCATCCCTACAATTGGACAAACCTACAAATAATCAGAGCAAGGATCACACAACAAAATCCAATACTGGACACACAAACAGAACACACCTGAAGCAACAAACTCTGGTCAAAGAAAAAGTGCAGCACAATCAGCCATAATGTAAATATGAACAGTTTGATTTATGTTGTCAAATCATATCTTTAAATGTGTATGTATTGTATTT
>JAPSES010000097.1:16253949-16266702 GCA_029822895.1 Maxillicosta whitleyi | reverse complement strand
TTTGTGCCAAGGAAGTATTTTAGGCCTTCATTACATCATCTTTGAATGACAACAAAGGCATGAAACAGTCAATAAAAGGACATTTCACTGGTCAAATAACCAATGCTAGTCATCAACGCCGGTATTTGCCAAAACAGTACATCTGCAATCCTACTTTTGACATTATGTTCAATTGACCATGTCAGTATTACATAAGCTGGAGTATATTGTGTAATGTTTACTTTGTCTGGTGATGTGTGCCAACAGGAGGTCACCATCTTATTTATTTCTAATGTCATGGCTGCTCCCACATGCAGCCTTAGCCGCGGTATGTGTACTGCAGGAAGCTGAAGACTTGCACTGTTGAGTACTCAGAAACAGCAGGAACACAGCGAGAGCAAGGCCACAGCGGGGCAAAAAGAAAAAAAAAACACAAAAACACACGCATACACAAACCGACCTCTAACAAGGGCGAACTTTATCTGGATGTTTCTGTGAGCATCTGTCAGACTGTGTGAGTGTACTTTTTCTGTTCCCACAAAGGGACCATGACCATTTCTCAATTCGACTGGATGAGGTGCTTTTTGCTTCCCTTGTCTGGTGTTTTAGCCAAAGGGCTGAGGAAGGAAAGAAAGTGTCCAACATAAACACTTTAACACTGAAAGTTTTTTTTTTTAGGTCAGGAAAGCTTATTCTACATCTACACTTTAGTCGCCTCAAGACCATAATTTGAGCTGAACACGGTGATGTTTGTATCGATTCCCTTCATATGTATAATAAATACAGCCGAACAAATTAGTTTTTAACTCTTTAATGATTCAATACTACTTTTGTGACAGTTCCCAAATGAATGTTTCACTCCATTTAACACTTTAATAAATCATTCATCACAATTTATTATAATATAAACCCATTAGGAACTGGGACTCACTAAAAAACTTCGAAGCACTTCTAAAAACTCATCTGTTTAATCTGGCTTTTGCTTAATTATAATGGTTCTAATTGTTTTTCTGTTCTCTTTGTGTCCAAAAAAGCACTATACAAGTTCCATGTATTATTTATTATTAATATTATCCTCTGTATTTTGCATTTTTCTATATTTAATTTAGATGTAAAGTAAATTATATAGTGTTGACTAGTTGATTAATCAGTCATTTGTTCAAATACCTACTCAAAATATAGTGGAAAAAATATGATAAAATTCAAAGCTAAATAGTTATAAAAACTTGGCATATATTAAATAAAAACAGAGATTTCTAACTTTATTCTTGTGTTTACACTTGTTATATTCATATAAATGTATCAGTGAAAACATCCTCGAAGGTGCACCAAGTTACTACTTAATAATAATAATAATAATAATAATAATAATAATAATAATAATAATAATAATATTTAGCAAGAACACTTTCGGATCTTTCAGCCAATAGATGGAGATTTATGTAACACTTAGTAGCAGAAGCTGATGCATTTCTTAATATAAATCAAAACACAGCCACAATATTGTCTGGGATTCTATGAAAGCTTTTATCAGAGGTCAGACAATAGTCTATACCGCAGGGAAATGTGTATAAAAATAAAATGTAATCTTCTGAAAGTGAGATTAAATAATAAGAAAAGAACAATGTAGTTCTTTAAAGATGAAAAAAAAATGCAATATAGACATTATGAATAGGGGAAAAACTTTTAGCTCTTGTCAAATTCAGAGTGGAGAGATATATACGTTAATAAATTCAGCACAAATAGACGACAGAATGACACAAAGCAAAGGTTTCATAATTAAGTTCTGCTTTTATGGGACATTAATTATGGAAGTGGCTGCAAAGGAGACGACGTCAAATTAAACTAAATCAGTAGAAATGGTGTCGTCTGCTCAAAAATTCATCGACAAACATTAAAAGTCAATAAAGCAGCAATTCCACTAATAGACTTCATCTATTTAAAATGTATTTATGTCATATTTATCATTTAGATCCGTCTCAAACTTACTTGAAATTTTTTGTGAAAAAATACATTAAATAAGTCATGAAGTGGTGAATACAAAATAAATAAGTATGAAATATGAATATGAAATACAGTTAATATATTCATACCCCCCCTCAGCTTTGACAGCATTTTAAGAATATTTATTTATTATTTATTTGTTTTATTTTATACTATATTATTCAAATGACTTTATTTGAGTAGTTAAGTATTAATTTTTTCTCGTTTTCATTAATGACTGGTTAATTATTTTTTCTTAACAAAGATCTTCTCAGTTTTTATTTTGCACATAATTCTATTAAACTTTATTTAACCAGAAACTTTGAACTTGAGTTAAAATCTTTTTCGAAGGAGATATGAATTTACTAATAAAGATTTGGGGATTTTTATTTAATATATATATATAAGTTAAATACATGTTCGTTTTACAGAATTTTGGAAATAAAAATAAGACCAAAAGTCCTGTAGTCTGACTGCACAGGCATCAACTGACATGTGTTTGACCTTTCAAGGTCAGTCAAGGTCAAAGGTCATAGCACTAAATGAAAGCCCATACCTGACTTCCTATCTATTGTCAATAGTAATTATATCAATATCTTCAACATTTTTATATATTAAAGCCATGGCCAAGATGGCTGAATATTCAACTGGACAGTCGGCTTGTGACCGGAAGGTCGCTGGTTCAATTCCCTGGACAGACAGAAAGTTATTGGCTGTTGGCAGATGTGCCCATGAGCAAAGTACTTAATCCCCCCGCGCCCCCACATTTGCTCCCCGGGTGCCCAACATGGCAAACCCACTGCTCCTAGCATGCAGGGTGCGTGATGGTTAATGATGGTTTCCGCGTGTAACAAACTACCGAAAAAATAAAGATTCTATTCTATGTTTTCAAGTTATAGCACTTTGAAATGCCTCCCATTATAAACCAATGGGGATTTTTTTTTATTATTGAAAAATTCATACATTTTTTTTTTTTTTTAATTTTCATTCCTTTGAAAACTTGGCATTCTGTCAAGTCATTCTGATGGTTTCAGAGAACATTCTTGAAAAAAATAGTTAACGGGACCTTTCAGGCCTTTGGACTAAAACCTTTGGCACAGGAACAAATCTTTTCTAAATGTTTTCACTCAAAAATGCTGAAACAAAAGTTGAGGGTATTTGTCTAAACCGTATAACTCCGCTGTAAAACGTTTACGAACCACTGCTTTAGATCGCCAAAAACACAAGGTGTGAGAATCAATTATCACCTAACCTGTCATGACGGCAGATGTGCAGGTTTGATTTTTAATACTAGACAGAACATGAATGAAGGCGCGGTACGTAAGTAAACCATTATCCGCTGCGGTGCTGTTTATTCTCTGAAGCTCGGCGTGTATTTCCTGGCTTACTGCAGATTCCCTTCAGTATCATAAGGGGAATGACAGCAGCTTGAGGGAACAAAGCAATAAGAAAAATTTACATAAATTCACATGGTAATATATTCAGCATCAGCCAATGACTTTCTATATAACAGAGGGACACGTTTGAAAAAAAAAAAAAACTAGAGCGGAGCAAAGCAGAAAGACTTTGCAAAGCGTGCGCAGACACAAGTATAATGAACAAATATTAGGCGTGATATTTGGAATGTAAAACGAAGATAAACTATTCCAATCTCTGGAGTCCAATTTGTGTATCGACACATACACACCCGCGCACGCCGGAGCCTGAATTCATTACCCAAATCTCATACAGGCATTCAATAGGGACACAAAGGAATCCTTCAACGAACAAACCGCCCACAAGTTAATCCAAAATGTCTGTTTTATCAACAATGGCCACCAGTGATGATATTGGCACCTGAGACGAGGTTGAAAAGAACGGCGGTAATTTGGTTTCGCCGTGTTCGGCCCCGACGCTCGCATGCCAACTTTTGTTCTCTTTTGCTTTCAGCTCGACCGCTGAGCACGATGACAAATGCAGGCAGAGTTTGTGCAGCTCTGTAATTAAACGGAGACGAAGGGTCAAAACTCCCAATAGGTTAGCGAGCACGACATGGGAAGTACAATGACTGACTGTACTTCCAAATCCTGTCGCTCTGTCCGCCGTAAAGACCCAAACGCACGCCGTCCACCAAAGGCGTGGACTGATCGAAACACTTTAATACCTATTGATCTACTAATCTTATCAATACATGGAAATAATTGGTGTAAAATACAGATTGTCGTCTTTCATTCATATATATAGAAGTAATATACAGGTAGTCCTCGGGTTACAACGTACCCGACTTACGTTATTTCGACTTCACAACGCCGGAGTCTCGTCCACCATTACTGTACATATGTACTGTATACTGTACATACAGTATCTTATTTTTTTTTTACTTTATTTTATTAATATGAAGTATAATACATGTATTTGGATAGTTATTTAAGGATACTAAAGGGTTAATTCCGACTAACGCAGAAATTCAGGTAACGTCGACAGCGTAGGAACGGAACTCATTCGTAACCGAGGACTACCTGGATAATGAACATGTTGAAATGATAATAACGCATCACATTATTAAAATTGTCCGTTCAATTTCAGTTTGTTTCTGTTAAAAGGATAGTTCGTAGATGTAAACGTTTTTATAATGTAATTGTACTTTTTTCACTGTAAAATGGAGAAAAAGTTTGGAGTCGACATTGTCTACATATTATTATAATATTATTAGTCTTCAGATTGAACTAAAATGACTTTGAGTAGACAGAGTAAATACAAAGCTTATTATATCAAATCAGAAAAATAAATTTAATATTATTAAAATATTATTGATTAAACATAAACCCAGTGTTTCCATCCATGGTCACTGAGTGATTTATCACCATTTATTATTACATTATCTTCTGTATTTTTCCTCTCAAAATCAGGTATTTTCCCATGTTTAATTTATTGATTGTGTAGATGTTCATAAAAGCTCAGATAGATTAAAGTTTAGGATTATTATATCGACAATATATAGACAAAATTGAAGAAAAAGTGATTTTTTTTTCTATCATTAACTGAACATAACCCCAGTGTTTCCATCCACTATCATTGATCCAACTCCATGGGTTTTACTGGTGAATTAATGCTGTAGAGGATGACAGTGTTTCCATGGTAACTATAGAGCCTCTGAACATCCAAATGAGTCATAACTGATGACTATTAAAAGATGAAAAACTGTATTTTACACAAATTATTTCCACGTATTGATAGGTTTAGTGGATCAACAGTGTATTAAACAGTTTAGATCAGTAGATGTTTTTTAGTGGATTTTTGGATCTTTACAGGTTAAAACACAAAAATGTTAAGTATCTCTTAAGCGCTTGGCCTTTCCTTGAGAGTTTGGCAGAGATAATGACTGTGGTGGATAATTGACAGCACACACACACACACACACACAAAAACACAGTCAGAAAATGGAGGTTCTATTACCTTTCCGAAGCTCCCCTTCCCTATGGCTCGCAATATCTGGAAATGGTCAAAGTTCACTGTGGAAAAAAGAAAAAGAGAAGGTGTTAAGGTTGACACAGCGGTAATCTGCGTTTACTGTTGTGTTGCATCTGATCTGAAACGAGCCACTGACAATGAGGTTAATGTTCCGGCTTTCAGCGTTAATTTAAAGGTGTGCGCCCACTCCAGTAGAGGAGGGAATGCAGATGCTTTTATAGCGTTCCTCCAGAAACTAATTAGGCAAGTTAACAAAAGAAACACCCATTTAACGGTTAGCAGCAAATGCTTGGCGATCCATAATTGGCCCACATCGACAGCCCATAAACTCATCCTCGCTTCGTTCCTGTTTCAAGGGGATTTTTAGCAGTTTTTCTTTTCGTTTTTCTGGTCGTTGCTTTCTTCGTAGCCCCGACCAGAGTTCTTCCATGGTGTCAATCAAAGTAGATTAACCCTGTTAGTACCATAATACAGGTAGTCCTCGGGTTACGAATGAGTTCCGATTCTACGAATTTCCGCGTTGGAAGTCAGAATTAACCCTTTAGTACCCCTAAATACCCCCTAAATCTCTAAAGAACTATCCAAATACATGTATTATACTTCATATTAATAAAATTAAGTAAAAAAAATAAGATACTGTACTTAATGTACGTACAGTATACAGTATGTATGTACAGTTATGGCGGACGAGATTTCGGCGTCGTAAAGTTGTAATAACATAAGTCGGGTACGTCATTTCACTACCACAGTGATCAGCTCTTTATTCAACTTTTTTTTAGGATTTATTTGTTCATTTTACTACATTTTCAGAAGCCTGACACAGAGGATTGTGGGTAATTAAACAGCACCAAACATCCTTAAACACACCCTTGAAATTATTCCCAAAGGACCGACACAGTGTTTGGAAGGATCCTGGACATGGGAACAGCTTTATGTAAATGCACCTTTGAAGGACCAGTCGCTGTCTTAGTCCTGGACCTTAAACGTTGGCGAGGTCAGCTGACTGACACGGCCGGTCACCAACGTCATACAATGTCCTTGGTCGCTTGGACGTACAGTACATTTTTGCTGTACCATCTGGAATGAAAAAGCCTCTGAGTTTTCCACTACTCACCTATGAATACCCTCAACAACCTTCGAGCTGAACGTCAGCACTTGCACATAATAGATATGTTTTTACCATCTGTCCATCTGAACATTAAAGCGTCCACATCAAAGCTATAGAATTAAAATGACAAACCACAGCACTTTGGTTTCAATATAAGCCGATATTCTGCACAGCTCTGGAAACGTCCGTCCATCGCTCTATTCATAGGTCTATTAAGGCTCTGTCCAACTTACTATTTATGAAGTGAGAACATTTTTCACATTCTGTCTCATCGTGGCAGCACAAGTTTGTCAAAAAAAAAAAAAAAAAAAATGACACATAAGCAGGTCAGTCATTGGGGAAAAAGTAGCCAAACGAGGAGACACATTTTGGCAGTTAAAGTCCAAATTTGGCAGCTTGGGAACCAAATCTGAAAGTTCATGTGTCATGTTCTCTGACAGATGTATCCCCCCCCAACAGACAAACTGATTTCCATTTGCTAGTGTTTATGTACTATGGGGTTGGATACAATGACAGCGACGTGGAGCCACTTGGATGGTGTATTTTCTCTAAGGCAGGGGTGTCAAACTCATTTTAGTCCAGAGGCTACATACGATATGATCTCAAGTGGACTGGCCCAGTAAAATAAGAAGAGTGAAAAAAGTCCAATATTATATATTTTGCTTTTTTAAATGGAATTATACATTTTCAAACATGTCCCTGTGTTCTACATAAACTGTAAATGTTCTGTTTGGGTCTGAATTCTTCATTAATTCAACTCCACAGGTTCATCTTTAACAATATTTTGGTGGTTTGGAGCGCTGGCCCTTTAAATGCACATGACCCCGCCCCCTTTAGGTTGTTGGCTCTGCTGCTCTGTTCTGTTCAACCAATAACTGAACATTTTAGGTAATTGGCTCAAAATTTGGACATATTTTCAGTTTTTAATACAACTGCTCCAACTGTGTATTTGGAAAAATGTTCATCTGAAGTCTGAACCTTATATGTGCAAATGTTGTGATGTAACTAGTTATAAAACGTAACAAATCAAGAAGGAATTAAAACAGGTTGTAGAAATCCACTGGATTTTCACTCAAATTAATATACGTATTCATTTTGACAATATATAAACATTTTTACGTCAGTAGATGGTTTGAGTCGGGGATTAAATGCAAATGAGCTACTTCAGGCCCTGCCCCCTCCAGGTTGTTGGCCATGCAGCTCTGTTTCATTCAACCAACAACTGAACAAATAATAATTTGTTGCTGTTTTTAAGTTGTTATGCTATTATTTTACTGGTCCAACCCACTCCAGGTCAAATTGGGCTACAGTAAGTTCGACACCTATGGTCTATCCACTTGTATCTACAGACATTTTCGCTGCTGCTCATGACCCTCGCTTGTTGGTGCCATGGATACCGTCATGTAGAACCAACCGTAAGCAGTGACTGCACTTATTGCGTCACATATAAACAGAATCGTGGCTCAGTTATCTGAAAATAGAACAGTGACTGTGAGCTCATAGTGGAAAAACTAATGAAAACTATGGTTTATTTATAACATTAGCATAAACATTTGCCATTCTAATGGATCAATAACAAAAACAACAACAACAACAAAGGGACACAAGCATCGCCAGCTGTTTTAAACTGTAAAAGGACAGTGTGAGGCTCATATGACTGTAGCCTGTTTCTTGACAGTGTTATTGCTTGTGTCAGTGCATGTTTTAGTGTGTATTTTTCAGATGGCTCTGCTGAGAAAAACACAATGCACACTCATTCACTGAGCCCATAAATGTCTGGTGGTGTATACGGAAAATGCAGCACTTTCAATGGGCTTTTTCTGTCTTACTGCACAAACGTCAAGTCACTGCCAAGGTTAGTTTTACAAGGTACAATAACTGTTCTCTACTGGGTTGGACACAACTAAATATATTCATGTAGAGCAGCGGTGCCAAACTCATTTTAGCTGAGGGGTCACATTCAGCCCAATTTAGACCTGTAAAATAATAGCAAAATAGCTCATGAATAATGAGAAAAGTCTAATTAAATTATGAAAATGTTCATATTTATTAAATATCTTTTGCATAGAAGTGAATAAATTGAAAAAACTTATTTTTATTTTTCTTAAAGTGCAATTTTAACAATATTATGCTGGAATATATAATTTAAACCTGCACAAATGCACAAAATATTTAACAACAGACAAATTATTGTTCATATTTTGGTGTTTGGAACTAAAATGCGTTTAACATTGTTGATTTTTAATATCGTCAGTGTAATTTTTGCACAACTGGAACCTGTGGTGGGCAGTTTTGGCCCATGAGCCATATGTTTGACACATCACATCATGTGGGGGCAGAACTCGTACAGATACAGACATTAGCCACAGCCAATCACAGCTTATGAATCAAAAGTATGGTTATATATCCAGCTAGGATTAACGCTTAACTTATATTTATATTTTACTCAACATTTAACCTTTTTTAAATCATTTACCATCATCACCATTTATTTTGACTTTTTTTTTTTTTTTTTTTTTACTTTTTCAGTGAAACTTAGACATTTTATTAGATTTAATTTCCTGGTCATGCAGTTGTTAATAAAAGCTCAGAGTAAATTCAAAAGGTTATCACATCAGAGAAAAATGGGTAAAAGTGACTTTTTCAGCAAATTTATAATTATGGTCATTTGTCAAACTATGAATGAATCAGTATGGTGAATCAGTAATCATTTCTGCATCAACGCCCAAAAAAAAAATTTCCTAATGGAAAAATGACATTTTCGCCAAAAGATTTGCACTGTTAAGAGGTGGTTTTTCAGGTATAACACTTTAGTATATCATATAAAATTACAACGGAAAGACTTTTTTGTGCAACTGAAGTCACATGACTATAAATGGATGTTGACAGACGTTACAACAAGTGAAGAAGAAGAGTTTTCAAAGAATTTTGGTGGAAATTGAATATTTTTTTTAAATTTATTACAGGATAGAGAGTTAATATACAATAATAATAATGATAATGAATACATCTGTAAATCAACACCATACATTCATCGTCATGTTTATTGAAAGACTTCTCGTGTCACATCACGATAGTAAATAAGCAAATCGTCGCAATTGTGATTTAATGGAAAAAATTGGTTTTTTTTCCCACATTTAGCAAATATCGGTAAAGTTTTGCTCAGGTGTCCAATGAAAAAGCGATTAATATTGAAGATATTGGCTTTCCATGGTAATTATAGAATCTATGGACGTCCAAAATGGGTCATTGCCGATGCTATTGCTAGCAGTTCACAAAAGGAATCAAACATTGTAAATGAGTTTAGGCCTTTGTTTTTTTTTTTTACCAGCAGCTGTTTAGGTCTTTGAGCGATACAGAACTAGTCAGTTGTTTGGTTTGCAGTCAGCACTTATGAAAAGCTCTGACACAAGTAAAAGTCTTCTGGGTATTATGGGGTTTGGATGAAATACATATTTGCATAAAAATGGAAGACCCGTTGGAACGCTCGACACGAGATGAGTTTGTTCACTGGGCTTCACATGACCGTGCCAAGATAAATAAAGGGATTTTGATTCAGTTTAGATGTTCGTGGTTGGAAATTGGATAAATTGCATTTTGGATAAATCACACATATCCTCTAAAATGATTGTCAAGATGAAAAATGGAAAGCCCTGTGATCTCTAAATTAAAGGCGCCTAATCTGGTATTCTCGTTTATCTGGTGGGAACATCAGAGCGCGGGCAGAAGCAGCGAGGAATCTCTCTGCTCTACACTCAGTCGTCTTCTTTATTCTCTTATATCAATAAGGGTAATGGCACCGTTACATGTTTTTGCTTTTCCTTCAGTGGATATGAGACCCGAGGCGCCAGTAAAAATGCACCCAAATGGACCAGGTGAGGAATTACTGAAGTTTTCTTCTGCCGTACATCAGTTCAGATAAGACGGTTTTTAGCTTAAAACCAACAGAACGCGAGCTGTGGTGAAGGCGCTGCGTCTTCAGGAGCAATTTATTCAAGCACCTTCTCTGACAAATAAGGATGGGAATCGAGAACCGGTTCTTTTTTGAGAACCGGATCCTGCTTGATGATTCTTCTTATCGATTCCGCCTTCGTCGCGTATGCGCGATGACGTCTGACGTACGCTGCATTGTTTTGGTCCGAACATAGCCAACATGGCGTTTGAGGCAGAAATGGTCTAAAAACATGACACCAGGTCCAATCGGAACACGTCAAAGCTTCCGTTCATTCAAAAGGGTGAATCTTTCCAATATGTGAAACCATTTGTCCACGCATGTGATTCATTTGACATGATACTTAGCGGCAGGACGACATCCGGGCCCGGTTCCGGTTCTGGTGCAGGCGACAAATACCGTATCCCCTCAAATACAAGTTTACAGAGGCAGGGGAAAGGAAATGAGGAGTCGAACCGGTTCCATGTAGTAGAAATGAAACTGGTCCCGGCGTCATCTGTTCTAAAAAATCTTAAAATAATCTCCCAAGTCACTTTTTCAGATTTTTCAGGAAACACAAAAAACAGAACCATTTCTTGACTATATGATACTTACATATATATTATACTAAAGGGGTAGAATGGTATTATCTGTTTAACTGAGGATTTTACCAGAGGTGACCGGCATCATGAGGAGATGATTTAGGCCAAAAAAAATCATTTTTGGAAAAAAAAAAATGACTTGGGCAATTATTTTAAGAGGGTGACGATATGTTATGTTTTTATATCTTGTATCTGCAGGTTCTATATGCTATGTTTATGTCCTCTATTGTAAGTCACTTTGGATAAATATAATGTTTTCTGTGTAGAGATGGAAATATAAAAGACCAGTAATGCAAACATACCTGTGTATACTCTTTTTTTTTTTATCCCTTCACCCAATGAGAATCGATAATAGAATCAGAATTGTCATATTCTCATCAAGTCCCATCCCTACTACTGTGTAATATTATAGTTTGTTTGTGATCAGATCAAGTCGAATTAAATGTATAAAAACGAGACAAATCCGGACTTATTCTCGGAGCTTCCAATGAAAGGACACACGAACATACCACCCACTCCTATTGGGGCATTGATCTCCTGAATGAAGACCACAGGACTCTAACATGGCACAAGAACCTGACAAATTCAACTTGTTATTGATTCTTGATAAAACATGCGGCTGAGCTGCGGGGGCCACTGGTCCTATTTTTATTGTTCGCAGGAGAATGTTTGAACCGGTATCGACCAAAGCCAGAATAATCAGCCGGGCTGTTACCATGTTCTGCACTTATTGTACCGTGCCACCACTGACCCCCCCCCCGGTCGTCTGGGCTGCTGATTGAGCCCGGCCTCCGCTCACCGCTGGCGAATATGAACACAGCAGGCGCGGAGCTAACACACGCAGCTCCTCCTTAAAAGTCCGTCTGGATCTGTTCAGCCCCCTGTCCGCGCAGACAAGGTGTAATCATGGGAGAATAAAGTGCACGCTGGGCGCTAGAAGCTGACCTATGCACCCCCCCCCCCCCCACACACACACACACACACACACACAGAGTTGAATAAGATGGCGAGTCATCACAGGTTTCCACTCTTAAGATGTGGTTGGCATGTTTTGTCTGGAGGATAGTCTAAGCCAGTGCAGATTGTCGGTCTTTTGTACATGGTTAATCCCCTCATATGGCGAAGCTCTGACTGCACCCTGGTGTCAGCACACACAGACACTGTGTCATGAACATATAGCAGCCATCCCCGAGGTATTAAAAAAAAGAAAGGATAAAGAAAACTGAAGAAAATTGTGCAAAGAGCAGAGTAAGTTTGAAGACTCAGTGGTTCGTTTATACATGAAAGCCAGAGTGACAATGCAATTCGGAGTTGCGTTGACAGTAGCTGTGAAAAAACCAGCTGGAAAAACAGACAGTAACGTACTATCAGACACATTCCAGAGCCCAGTGATTAAACATGCATCAGCCCTGAATGTACCGTGCTGCATTCACAGTCCTGCGCACAAGTGGAAAATACCACTGAATATATGTGACATTAAATGGTTCAGTGACACACTACGTTCTGCTGTTTGTTCTACTTTATTTACCTGCGTGCTTTGGAAGGTAAAGGTTTATCCTGTGTATGAACAGTGAGTGGACCTGCTCTGGTAGGTACCATGAAGTAATGGTACCAATGTAAGGGATGATGAAGTAATGGTACTAATGTAATGAATGATGAAGTAATGGTACTAATGTAATGAATGATGAAGTAATGGTACT
>JAPSES010000097.1:16210650-16231764 GCA_029822895.1 Maxillicosta whitleyi | reverse complement strand
AGTAATATTGCGGGGTGTCAGTCACAATATGTGGGGGAACTGTGCTGCTTGGAGGAGGTTTGTGCTCTCTGACTTTTCTAGTTACAGATTACAGTCACATGATGTTGTTGTGAGGTGTCTTATAGGCTGTTTAGATGGGTTGGTCAGACAGCCGGGAGGGTTTACGCCCCCTAAAAAAAGATGTCAGACAGTAGGGGGCGTAACAGTAGACAGTAGGTTGAGTAAATGGTAAACTGAAGTTACCTGGAGCAACTTTTCATTGACTTAATTTTTGACACCAGATCTTGAAAATCTTATTTTACGAAATCTTACCAATTTTATCATTTTCACTTGTTCCATTGGCATTTTTTGTTTGTTTGTTTGTTTGTTTATTTATTTATGGCTTTAATAAACCCATAAAAACAAAAACAGCTACTGGTGACCAAAACCATCCACAGATATAAACTGTTTACTACCTGTTGATCCACTAATTCTATCAATACATGTAAATTATTGGTGTAAAATACAGTTTTTCATTTGGAACGTTCAAAGGCTCCGTAGTTACCATGGAAACACCATCATCTTCTACAGGATTAATTCACCAGTAAAACCAATGGAGTTGGATCAATGACAGTGGATGGAAACACTGGGTTTATGTTCAGTTAATGATAGATTTGACTGAAAATGTCACCTTTTCTTCTGTTTTCCCTATTTTTGATATAATAACCTTTGAATTTACTCTTAACTTTAATGAACATCTACATAATAAGCGCATTAAATATAGAAAAGTAAATGATTTACACTGGAAAAACTCAAACTAAAGAGGATAATATTTCACGAAATTGTAAATACTCACTTAAAAAAAGGTTAAATATAGAGAGAAAAAACTCATTTGGGAACTGCCACAGAAATAACACTGGGTCTTTATGGGTTAAAATAACAACAAAAAACAAACAAACAAAAAAACAAAAACAACCCAAAACTTTGAATTAAGAAAAACAAAAATCTGCCAATGGAACAAGTGAAGATTTCTTGAAATAAGATTTTCAAGATCTATTGTCTAAAAATAAGTTCTAATATGTCATTGAAAAGTTACTCTTTGGGTGATTATGTCTTACTTTAAGTGTGATGAGGTAATTTGACTAGAAATGAGATAAACACACTTGGTAAGATTTACATTTTTTGCAGTGTACTTACTGAAAATGCTTCTTCTTCATGTCTTTCTGTTGGTCTAAAGTGGTGAAACCATCTGCTATTTTACTCTTTTATTACTGTTGTTCTATCTTTATTCTTTATGCTGTTAGATTTACCTTGTTTTTGCGATTTACAGAAGCCGACAAAGAATGTATGATGAATCTAAAGTACTGTGAAAAGCCTTATTCCACCTTCAGCTTTGTTGTTGGTTCAGGGTTGATATGATAATACATATTTATCATTTTCATTTATTATGTCATTTTCTTTCCTTCAGACACAACCAGAAAATACAGGAAATATGTGCACAGCCTTAAAAGACACACACAAAAAAAAACGGAACTCAATGTGTTATAAAAGTTAAAGTCATTATTTAGTGTGACCTCTGACCCCACCACAAGAAGCAGCACAAACAGTTACAAACGTCTGACATGAGTTGAATGAAACCTGGTATAAAACATCAGAAAATTATAGTTTTAACCCATAAAAATCCAAACAGCCACTGGCAACTGAAATCATTTATTGATATAAAAGGTTTAATACTTGTTGATCTATTAATTCTATCAATACATCTAAATTATTGGTGTAAAATACAGTTTTTCATCTTTTCATTGTCATTAGATATGACCCATTTGGACGTTCAGAAGCTCCGTAGTTACCATGGAAACACCGTCATCTTCTACAACATTGATTCACCAGTAAAACCAATGGAGTTGGATCAACGATAGTGGATGGAAACACTGGGTTTATGTTCAGTTAATGATAGATTTGACTGAAAAACTATTTTTTTCTTCCATTTTCTCGTTTGATATAATAACCCTCAACTTTAATTTGAGCTTTTATGGATATCATGTGACACATAAACAGTACCACAGTAAACATGTGACACATAAACAGAACCACAGTGAACATGTGACACATAAACAGTACCACAGTGAACATGTGACACATAAACAGTACCACAGTGTAATATCTTCACTGTAATTTTTGCATTTCACAAATTCATCCCAGGGGCCACATTGGACCCTTTAGTGGGCCATTTTTGGCCCACAGGCCATATATTTGGCAAATGTGCTTTAGATAAACAAAAATGAGCCAATGCGACAGGTTCATCCCGGACGAGCCCCCATTATATTACAGTCTCCAAATAATAAAAAGGTAAACTAGCTCAAAGGAAAAGGAGACCACAACATAAGAGAAGGACGACAAATTAAGTAATTTAAGGGATTTTATCAATCAAATAAATATAATCAAGAAGAATTAAGAACTAAATAATAGGAACTCAAATCCCAAAATGTACTCAAAGAACCAAAAGAACCTGGAGACGCCAGCAAAATGGAAGGAGAAAGGAAGCCAGCCCCTTTAGGACTGTAGAAGCATTATTTTAACATCCTTGATTGTTCATATTTTCATTGGGCGACTGGGTAGCTTAAGGCACTTTTCCACTTCATGGTACCAACGCTACTTTACACGACTCTTTCGCTTTTCCATTATGAAAAAAAGGACCTGGAATCTGGGACCCGATACTAGTTTTTTAGTACCGCTTCAGTCAAGGTTCCAAAATCCTGGAGCGGATACCAAAACGTGACGTCACGACACTGCAGACACTGATTGGTCAGACCGTTTTCTCTGTGACCGATTTACGTAAATCCGACGGAGAAGTAGACAGTGAATAGTGAAACATTAAACCACATGATGACAGAACCAAACTACACCATAGACGGATTTGGTTGTTTGACACCTGTGCTATAGGGGAATAAAAACACTTCTTAAATCTTGATTAAAGTTCTCGTAATTCATGCAAAAAAAAGAGTTAATTTGGATACATTTAAGAAGCACAGCGTAAAAAGATGATTCCCACAAGACTTTTATTTTGAAAGCTGGAACAGGAAGTTGCCCAGTGTCCCTGTGAGTACCTTAACAGTTGTGAGAGTAGTGTGACAGTTACTGCCCAGTGACTGTATTCTACGTAGCTCTGAGTCTCTACCAGCACATAAAGAGCAGCCTGTGTTCACAATGCCTCAGAACAAACTGGAGAGTTTCCACTGTTTGTTAAAACACAGAAAAGTCAGTGTGCTTCTGCCGCCGTCAAATGAATCCCACCGAATTAGTCCACAGCCTCATTAGAAAATGGATGGGTGGTGCCGGATCACTGAGAGGGAAAAGGGGATTTAACACTCTGTCTATAATATGCATAAAAGTGCACTCATGTCATGTGGTTGTGCTGCAGATAATTAAGCAAGACATCTCTGTAGCACTTTATAAATCATATACTTAAAGAATGCTTAACTAATGTATGACTCATGATGGATTAATGAATGAATTAATGCAAGACCTATGGTGAATTCCTCCTGCTCACCATGAACTAATGATCAAGTCACTCATAATTCATCTTATTTACGCCTGTGATCTTTCCTCTGCCCATCATGCAGCAACATGTAAATCTAACAAGTGTGATTTTGTATTAATAATACACCGAATGAACCTTTGTAGAACTAGTTAATGTTAAAATAACTGTAAAATCATGGTGCAATGTAAAGTGATACGATATAGCTGCAGTGTCTCCATTATTAGTTCATGGTATGAGCTCATTTTATATTTATTTTAACCCAGGGATTAAATCATCATGAATCGTACATTATTTAACCCATAAAGACCCGGTTTGGACTTTTGTAGCAGATCACAAATTAATTTTTCTCTATATCGACCCTTTCTTAACTGATTTTAACACCGTTCGTTTTAATATTATCCTCTTTATTTTGCACATCTTCAGTAAAAATCTGCATTTTTGTTTTTATATTTAATCTACTGATTATGCAGATGTTCGTAAAATCTCAGAGTTAATTCAAAGGTTTTTTATAATCAGAAACAGAGATAACTGAAGATAAAGTGAGTTTTTCAGTAAAATCTATCAATGAATAAACATAAATCTAGTGTTTTCATCCACTGTCATTGATCCGACTCCATGGGTTTTACTGGTGAATCAGTGCTGTAGAGGATGAGGGTGTTTCCATGGTAACTATGGATCCTCTGAACGTACAAATGGGTCATATCTGATGCCCATGAAAAGATGAAAAACTGTATTTTACAACAATTATTTACATGTATTGATAGGATTCATGGATCAGCAGGTATTAAACAGTTTAGATCAGTAGATGGGTTTGGCATCTTTATGGGTTAAATATACAGATACACAGATACAGATCTACTCTATTGATCCCCAGAGGGAAAGTCTGTTTTTTCATCAGTTCAAGAAAAAAAAAAAATCACAGGATGTACATGACTTCCATATGACACTAATGTGACTAAAGCTACTTCATCCTCACATTTACAGACATGAATAAATGAACTGAATTAAGTCTGTGAACTATAATAAAGGGGAAAATTTATTAAAAATTATATCGATAAGTGTTGTAACCATACCCAGTCTTGCCTATATCTGAAGAAATATTACATACTCAGTGGTGCAATAATACTATTTTGAACATAAACAAGCTGTAATTCAGACCATAATTAACCCATAAAGACCCAAACAACCAAAGCCATCAACTGACTGAAACTGTTTAATACCTGTTAATCCATTAATCCTATCAATACATGTAAATAATTACTGTAAAATACAGTTTGTCATCTTTTTATGGTCATCACATATGATGCATTTGGACGTTCAGAGGTTCTGTAGTTACCATGGAAACACCATCATTTTTTACAACATTGATTCACCGGTAAAACCCATGGAGTTGGATCAATGACAGTGGATGGAAACACTGGGTTTATGTTCAGTTAATGATGAATATTAACTGAAAAAGTCATTATTTCTTCAGTTTTCGCTGTTTTATTATATTTTAATCTGAGCTTTTGTAAACATTTACATGATCAGTAAATTAAATGGAGGGAAATATCTGATTTTCACCAAAAAAGCAGAAAATATAGAGGAGAATATAACAATAAAGGTTCATTAATCACTTAAGAAAGACTAAATAGAAAGAAAATTGATTTGGAGACAATCATAAAAACAGCACCGGGTGTTTATGGATTAAATAAATAATTGCCAACTCATAAAAAGACATACATTGCAAAATACTGTGCAAAAATTGCAGGCAGGCTTTAGATTTGCTGTTTTTCCAGGGTTGTAATGGGCATAAATCTTATATATGCAGGAAGTATGTGCACTCTATTGAAACGCACACAAACAACCAGAGCTGAACAACTTCTGCAGGTAAAGTCAGTATTTAGAGTGACCTCCATTAGATTCAATAAATCTTCAATTCTCTTGGGTCAACTGTCTGGATGTCTTGAATTATATTATAAAATCCTTCAGAATGTCCCAGATGCTTTCATAGTTTTATTTATCATCCTTTTCTCTGTCCAGACAATCCCATACAACTTCGACTATATTCGATTTCTTTTTTCCTGACATACATATTTTTAATACTAGTCGCTTTATATTCCAGTTGTGCTGAAAAATACTTATGTGTGCTCATGCTCATGCTTTTCATGAACAAAGCCATATGTGATCACCTGGACAGAAAAAAGGATAAAGAAAAATAATAATAATAATAATAATAATAATAATAATACAAACATGATATAGCCTAATGCAAAAATATTTAAGAAAGCATCCAGATAGTTAAAGATTTGCCAAAACCAAATCACACAAAATACTGATATATGTCATGTATCATTTACATGTATGCATAATGTCAATTTAAAACAACATTTTAGTGTATGTCTGGCTTATTTTTGTAATTTGCTTATCTTTTTTTTTTTTTTTTTTTTTTTTTGCTCTACTAAATGTCGACGTACTGTTGACGTCGTTGCCATGGTTACCACGCTACGTAGCCGCACGTTAGCTTATGTTGTACTGAATTTCCCCGTTGAATTAAGCTAAATTACTCTTACAAGTTAATAGTATGCTTAATAGACTAAAGGTAAGTTTATACAGCACTTAAATAGCTGTTTATCTACTGGTTCTTACCAGCCAAAGTTGGATTCTTAACGTTAAATAATGGATAATACTGATAATTATTAGCGTTAACTAGCTTAACACCGGTGTTTCTTGTAGCTAACGTGTTAGTTTCAGTAGTTAAACACCTAGTATGTTCGCTCTTTGTAACTACTTGAGCTTGAGGATAATGAGTGTATTTTCTTACTTTCAGTGCACAAAGACATGAAGTGAGTCATTACAAGCTCAAACATCTGAACGTGTCTTCTGCAATGTCATCCCAAGTGGAGCAGACGGATCCCCCGAACCACCAGCCAAGCTCTGTCTTCGGTAAACCCAAAGCCCAGACCCCCAGAGGAGAGAGTCCAGAGGAAACGGAGCTGTCCGAACACCACTGCCCAGAGACTGTGTGTCTGAGCAGAACCAGCTTGAAGAAAGTGTCAGAGCATTTTATGAGAAACGGCTCACTAAAGGTCAGCTCGGACTCCACTGTTCATTTGTCAGCTGCTGCACAAAAATGTCACTACTTTTCCACAACTACATTTGTAATGCATGCACCAGAACACTAGGCCAACAATTGTACATTTGTATATTATTTATTCCTCTGCATTATCTGCAAGTTCTGACTTTTCCCAGTATATTCTTCCTAGTATTTATATCTGGAAGGTAATGATATATCCAGTCTCCCATGTTCGATGTTCACTGGCCTGCCCAACCTGCTGTGGCTGGACCTCAGACACAACCACATTGAATCCATCCCTGCAGAAATTGGCTTGCACAGGTGAGCTACTGGTGCAGCTCTTTGAAAGGTATGCTGATTGATTTCGCCCCCGTAGGCCACTGTGAGGCTATTGTAAGTTTTTCATCACATGTTGGAAAACTTTTTGAATAGAAGTGATTTTTCTTTTTTCTAATATTAAATTAGGAGCCAAAGACAGACCTTGACAAAGGCTGGGATCTCAGACTTCAGGCACATATGTGTATGTGTCTGTTGCACAACAGTGTTTAGTTTTTGAGTGTTTGCTCTTTTTTCCCCATTTTTACTTTCAATGCAGAGCTTTAAAAACTTTGCTACTAGAGGGAAATCCAATCTCAGAACTTCCTGTAGAACTTGGTAAGTTGCGTTTTGTTACTTTTACCTTTTAGAGCTAACATTAAAATCAAGTAATATCCAGTAATTTTTTTTTTTTTTTTTTTTACATTTTTTGCAGGAAATGTGATTACCCTTAAAGGTCTGAATCTGAGAAACTGCCCCATCAGTTTCCCCCCTCAAGATGTTTTGCACCAGGGCCTCCAGTGCATTCTCCAGTACCTGAGGAGTGCCATGGCTAAGCGACCAGTTAGCGTGAGAAAGAGCCCCCCAGGTGAATCAAAGGCACCTTAACATTGAACAACAGAGCAGCAAGGTGTTCAGCGTGCACGTGCTACTTAAAGGCATGCTAGCCATCTGCTCTTTTTGTCAAAGATAGGACGCGTAGCCCCAAAAATAGCTCCTTGCCCTGGTACCAGTTCACTGGTGTGACTCCTGTTCCCTAGGAAACAGCACATGCCACTCGCCTGACTGCTCCCCCCACCCCCCACTTCCAGCTTTGTATTATTTTTAGCCTGATGAAAATGATCGATAACCTGTGAACTCCAATGAGGCTCTCTCTGTCAATACATTCTATCTGTAGGTAATCGGTTTCTGAAGCCCAAGACAGCCCTCCACAGGAAAGGCTGCTGATGCACAATGAGCCGTGCCCAACCCCTCAATCAGATGATTTATCTCCCTTCTTACAGGGTTATTAACAAAGACAGGCCTCTGCTCTTCAGGGGGAAATCTCCTTTATTGAAATGACTCAGATTATAAATTCGGCTGTAATAGGATTTGCATATACATTCATTTACATATTGCAATGTCATCAACCTTTTTTAGCACAGATAACACAGAGTGTTTAGCCCATGGCAGTAAAGGTAAATCCTAGGAAACGATTACATGTTTCTTGATGACTGTCAAAACTGTCACATAACCTGCTCTGCAGCGTGTTCAGAAAGATATATTTGACGTGTTGCTGGAAGTGTCAGTTTAAAGCTGCAGGGGCCATACATTGTCATAATTACAAAATACACACCCTACTTCTGCAGATCTTTACTTTCTATCCAAATCAAACTAGACTAAATCTAAAGACAGATGAGCTGCAGCTACTGTATGATGCTGTGGAAATGTAAAGCCAAAATAATCTCCTACTACTGTTTTTCAGAGAATTTTCTTTTCAAATGAGGTCAAACAAATGTATTTTGGCCTTATACACTTTCCATAAGTCTGACGATAACTTAGGGTTAAAGTGACTTAGAAAAAAAAGAGGATCTCAAACCATAAAGACCCAAAGATCCTCTGTCGAACCAAAACCATCTACTGATCTAAACTGTTTAATACTTGTTGATCCACTAATTCTATCAATACATGTTTCATCTCTTCATGATCATCACATATGACCCGTTTGGATGTTCAAAGACTCTGTAGTTACTGTGGAAACATCATCCTCTACAACATTGATTCACTAGTAAAACAGATGGAGTTGGATCAATGACAGTGGATGGAGAGAGTTTAATATTCAGTTAATGATAGATTTACTGAATAAAATCTGCTTTTTCTGCAGTTGTCTCTTTTTCAGATTTAATAATCCTCAACCTTATCTGAACTTTTATGAACATTTACATGATCAGTGAATGAAATATAGGAAAATACATGATGTATAAGGAAAAACCTCAAAATAAAGAGGAAAATATTATAATAAATTATCATAAATCCCTTAACAAATGTTAAATATAGGACAAAAAAAATCACGTGGGAACCTTTGCAAAAGTACCACATTATGGGTTAAAAGGCTAAGTCACTCCTTGCTGTTCAGTGTACTGACTACTGCATCCTTCGGCTGCTCCCAGTCCATCCTTTCAGCTGCCATTTTTGTTCTGTTCGTAGAGATGCCAGTGGTGGAGAAGCTCCAGCTGTCAGAGCTGATGGGTTGCAGTCTGGAGGAGCAAGATGATGCACTGGACAAGGAGGAGCTGCAGAAGTTCAGGGATCTCAAAGACAAGTTGAGCCTCTTGGATAAGGTGGAACTGGAGTCGGCAGCACAGGGTGATAGACACCCAGTACCACGCCTTCTTCTTAATACCAAAAGGTAGCCTCATAAATCTAGCCCATCTCCATGTTAGTCCTTTACTGATACTGTAAATAGATCTGGCACTTCAGCTGTCATTCTGGAATAGAATAAATGTTCTTTGGGTTGCTTGGCATTTCTTTAACCTCATCACGTGTCTTGGGCAGCACTGAGCGCAGGATGCAGGAGTGCCTTTGCAAAACAGTGTGAGGAGGAAAGTTGGTTTGGTTAAACAGCACGCCGTAGTATTGAAATGAGTGAATCGCTCCAAAACACAAACATAAAAGACGTGTTTGGAGGTGGATGTTCTTTCACATTGCAACAGGGCACTTTTGAAATAAGGATAGTTGAAAGGAAAAAAAGTAGCCGTCCTGGCACAGAACGACCAAAAAAGTCATCCTTATTCAGTCAGAATGCATTCTGTAAGCAAGACAAGGCCAAAGCCAAAAGTGTAAATTCAGAACCTAAGTTGAAAGGATAAAAATCTTAAAGGAAAAAGTAACAAAATAAGCCTTTGCTGTTTAAAGTCCTTGTAAAAGAAGGTCAATGATCTATTTCTAAAGGCATTTTGTATGGTAGAAAATGAATGCTGAAAATGTTTGAAGACTGTTAACTCTGACTTAAACTGTTTTTCATCGGGGTTCACTGAGAGTTTTTGGAAAGGTTTGAAATCTTGGATCAATAGAGAACTGGCCCCTACCTTGACACTAACATTCCAACAATTAGAACACATTAACATCAGCGGATTCTCAGTCAATCAATAAAAATGTTCTGTTCTGTTGTTATCCATTGACGGCCTAGGTTTTGTCTGTCAGTTCCGTATATTTCCAACTTCCATCTTCAGTGCATGTGTCTCTAGCAGTTCAAAGTATCTTATTTTTTCATAACTTTTTGTCGTTGATTTTTTAAATCATGCAAACTCAGCTGGGCAGTTAATAACACATTTGTCTGTGATGTGACTACCTTGGGATGTGCCCGGTATTGCTTTGCACTGATTAAAAGCAAGTCTTTTCAAGTATCTACTGTGCTCAGAGAAGTGAAAAGAAACACTTTCTGAATTTAATGTGTTGCCATAGCAAATCTCTGTTGAGCATAAATCATTATTCACAGGTTTGGATACATAACTGTTTCCTATAAAAGGTCAGAGACAGTGAATTTATGAGCTCTTTCTCAGTCGATGAGATCTTAAGGTGTTGCACATGGTGTGGTACATGGTACGGTCCCTCGGAGAGAAGAAAGCAAAACACATTATAATGACATTCTCCGCAGAGCAGACGAAGCAATAAAGTCTCCGAGGCTGTCTCTGCTGGGACTCCGTGCTCAGGTGGCAATAAAAAAGAAAGCATTTTGTTTCAATTTATTTGTCAGAAAAAAGGCGACGACCAAGGCCGGCATAATTCCTCAGCTCCACTTGTTTGACACTCAGCTTTGCAAGAGGCCAGAAGAGAGAAGACAGAACGCAGTGAAAGAACTCAAAGAGAAACAAGCACACATTGTTCAGAGGAAAAAGTAAGTTGACGTTAAAACCTTCAGCCGTTGTTACACTCAATTACAGAGGATGAATTACACAGAATAATCCGATCAGGTTAGATAACTGTGTCTTAACTGGCATTTGCCCAAGGAACATCCAGGAGGAGATCAGTTCTGTGTCCACTATATAAATATAGGGGGAACAATCGATGCTTCCAGACCTTTGCAACCATTTAGTAACAAAGCCCGAGAACCGCTTTCCCTGACATAGACGTATCACTGTGCATTGTTTTCTGCCTCTCCCTCAGAAGCCAAGAAGCTCTTCGGAAATGGCATACACAATCCAAGATCACACAGGAGAGGAAAATGTCAGAGCACAAGAGGAAAAAGCAACAACAAAGACAACAAAAGGTATATTTGGCACGCAGCAAGTGAATAAAATTACCAAGATTTCCAAGTTAGTTCACCATCTTAGCCACAAGGAGGCACTAGAGCACCATTTCTGCTCTTGTGGGAGACTTAACAAATGACCATGTGATTGGATAGGCATGTAGAATGGATTCTAAGGTAGTAACACAGTAAGCCGGTGTCTTTCGTCCTTGAACAGATAAGACATATCATTTGTTCAGAATTGCAACAGATGCCAGACGGCGATAGATCTCTGTTGTCTCTGTTGGAATTCCACACACTCAGCTAAACAGTCTATATCATCTGCATTCTTCATCTGTGGAAATATCAACCTGAAAATTGTAATATACACTAGCTCTATTTGAGTAATTTAACACAGTTAGATGTTATTATTACAGTTATCAGGCTGTGGAGGTTGAAGTTTTCCTGCATTATATGAACAAGTTCATGTCCATGTACAAAACATAAATTCCTTAAACAGGAGGCAGAAGCAGAGTCGATGCCTGCTGATGAGGATGGCAGTGAATCTCCTCAGAGGCGACTGTCGAGCTTGTCCATCAGAGAAGACGAAGACTTCAGGTAAATGAGGACAGTATTATCTGGGTACGGACTAAAACGACTGAACACCAACCTGAAACTAGAGCCAGAACTACAAAAAAAAAAAGTCAGCTCTGTTTATTCTTTTTGTATTTATATGAGGAACTCATGCTCTATGTGATTATTTCCATTTTTACAGCTTTGTTTGTCTTCTCCTCTACAGCTCAGCGGCAAACATTGCACTATTTACTCCTCTATATTTGTCTGGCAACTTTCACTTTACAAGTTTTCATCCCCTGCCCGATGAATAAGAAATTCTCCTTTAAAAACCCTCTTTTTTTTCAGGGTTACACACAAGACAGTGACACAACAAATGGAATGAACTTATATAATGTGATACATAATCTTATATTAAACTACTAACAGTGTGTAAAATAGTTCAAATGAGCTCCACCTTAAACATCTACAGTAATAAAATGCAACATACACATTAGTTCTGTTGTAAAACAAATACAGAAGCAACGTGTATTGTAGTAAAACACTGACGGGGACTATTTTACCACACTATGAATACTGTTTTTGAAGAGACTTACTTGTTATCGGACATGACATGGATGAAAAACTGTCATTTGGAAAGTGACAAAAGTACAGAAGGGGCTGTTTTCTAACATAGCAACTAGTTTGACTTGTTATAGTTGAACCTTATTCTGTTGATAACTTATCTTCAACGATGAATAAGGCCCGATGAGTTCTGAATGACCCTCCCCACCACCACCACCACCCCCATGGCCCTGATCCTCTACCCTGCATGTGTTCCATCAGAGAGGTGTCCAATCCTGGTCCTCGAGGGCCGCTATCCTGCATGTTTTTAGATGTTTCCCTCTTCCAGCACACCTGACTGTCGTTATCAGGCTTCCGCAGAGCTTGATGATAGGCTTATCATCAAACAGGTGTGTTGGAACTCTGGTAGGCGGTGGTAATGCACGTGTTAACTCGAGTGCCAGTCGCCAATCAAAACCAAAAAAGAAGAAAGAAGGCATATTGGAAGAGGGATAATACATCTAAAACTTGCAGGATAGTTTTCTTCTCTATGATCCAAGTTGGTCGCACATACCCCTACCCATAGCAGAACCAAAAGGCACAAGAATGGATTCATTTTTGCTCTTTTCAGGCTCCTAAATAGCAAATAGTGTATGATTTTTTTTTTTTTAGTGTATCTGTCATTTGTTGTTGATGTGTGTAACTGCTGGCTGTGCAATAATTTGCCCCTAGAAGATAGTAAAGTACCTTGAAACTTTACTTCCGTAAGCTTTTCAAGCAAAATTCTAACTTGTATTAGAGTATATTCACAATACTTTTCCTGAAGGTTTTGTTTGGGCTGAACCATGCAGATGTTGGTAGAAAGCTAGAGACACCTAGTGGACAAAAACAGGCTGTACAACCACCGAGGCAAATCACTTTCCTTTGTTCTACTTGAGCAACATGGCTTTGACAAAACAGGGAAAACAAGGCCTCGACTGTCAGTTTTCGATAAAAGAATGAGTCTAATGTCAGAAGAAAACAGTGACATGACATGGTGACATTTCTATAAGCAGTTACTACAGTGGTGCAGCTTCATCTAACGCTCAGTTCATTTGACCTGTGGCCCGTGTGAACCTCCAGATCCACACGTTACCTGGAGCAACGGATCCGTGCCCACGTTGAAAAGATGCAGGAGAGACGCAGGAATCCCACGGGCACAAGAGCCGAGCAGATCGCAGCAGCAGAGCAGGATGTGGAGGAGGTGGGACAGATCCTTATTCCCACGACACGTCTAAACTCTGAATTCAACCATTATTGATCTGATTTTTTTATGTGTTTGTGACAGATGAGGAGGTTACAGACTCAACTTCTGGAGAAAAGACAGAGAAGACAACATTTTTCCACAATCTTCACAGCAGACCCAAGTGTCCTTGAATAATGGTTGTGATTATACGTAGGACAGCTTGTTTTGCGGGATTAAATCCAAACTCAACTTCATTTTTTGTCTTTGTATTCTATTTTCATACTTACAGTTTTAAAAAGACACCACTACACTATGCAAAATGAAGCTTAGGAAGCTGACACCCATGCATCAGATCATCAAATCATGTGCAGAGATCATGTTTGTCATATAAATAGTGAGAAATACCTGAAAACCATACATTTATTATATAACCACATGAATTTCACCCAATAGAACAGTTGATAAAGCAACCTACACAGCTTATTGAAGATAATATATATATATATCAAAACAGTGTTGACTGATGAAACATACTGTGCAGACTCTTATTATGAAAAAAAATCCCCATCAGATGTGATACGTCTAAGATTGAGGTGTACAAATATCTGCAAATCTAATAAAATATCATCCATCGGGCTCCTCAATACAAAAAGACTCCCTTCATAGTAATAGAAACCACATTTTATACCAAGAAATCCTCACATCAAGCACAGACAAACCTTTCCCATCAGTTTTTTTTTCTTTTAATTTGTCATTTTTTGTGTGTGTATAAAATAAGTAGAACTGTGTGACTTGTAAATTATGTTCCCAGAGGCTTTTCAGTTAGTTACTGTTGGAAATTAGGCAAAAATATGGAGATTAAATCTGAACTGTCAACACAACAAATTAAACTTGGGGCCACATGACTAAAATGTTCATGTGTTTTTACATTTCAATCATGTATTTTAAGATTCCATCCATTGGGAATATAAGATTTTAACACAAACATATAATATTAATAATGTAAATGAAACAAGAATCAGGTTCTTGTGAATAAATACATAAATCATTGTATTTGTGTGTATAACTACATTTATTAGTAGTGTCATAATTTTAAAATGATCTTAATGACCTTTTATTAATATTATCTACACTTTGATAGTACTTTTAATTACATTTCCAATATTCACTTTAATGTGTAAAGGATTATGGTTTTATTTTCCACTGGATTATTATTATTTTTTTTTTTTATGTAAATGCACGTTGTTTTTATGAACGAATGCCAAAAAGACTGGGCTTATAATGCTTTGAAACGATGGAAATAAGTGGAATTTATGGCTGTGGTAATGGATATTTTAATGTATAAATCTGTCAGCGTTGTGATTTAGATATTGCGATGATATCCTTTAGCACTAATGGAGAATGCATCTATTTCCTAATCGTTCTCCGGTGTCGTTTCGGATCAACCGCCATTAGTGTGCGTTTTGAGGAAGGCAGTGTTGAATGAAAGTGGGTAATAATGTCCTGTATGGCTGCAGACGGCCGTGGGTGAGCGGAGGAAGGGTAGGCCTTGTCTTGGGAGATTTCTGCTCCTCTAGCACAGGGAGCGTGATGTCAGCGGTGGCAGTACTGTTGTAATTGACTTGGTGGGGGTGATGGCGTCATTTTATGCCCTGGTGTAGCCTCCTGCTCCAATTGCGAAGGGGAGACGGATCTTTGGCCGACGCGACCGTGGCTCCCTTGGCCGGGATCGAGCACCGCCGAGCCGGATACTTTACCCCGGGAAACATGGAGGCTGTAGCCGAGGAGCTGCGGGCCGGCTCTCGGGTACCTGTCACTATCGATCAAATAGTTAACGATACACTGGTGGTGACTCTGACCTACAGAGAAAGGAGCTACACGGGAATATTGCTTGATTGCAACAAAAAGTGAGTGATATTTTTGATTTTTTGTCGTTATATCTATGTCTGGAATTAATTTGCTAAACTATGCTAACGGCTAATCTACCTTTGATGCTAACAAGTCAGAGCTAGCTGGATGCTAGCTAACAGGGCCTCCATACAAAAGACTTACAGGTTATTGTAGCTGACAGCATAGCTATCTATTAGCTTCCAGGCTAATGTGTAACTGTCCAGATTTTGGACACGTTTAGAGGGTTAAATGTATAATTTCACAATGTTAAACTACTATAAGCGATGACAATGGCCCTGTCTTTACAGAATGTTAATGACTTCTACTGAACAAAAGCTAATGTCAATGGGTTCATCTATAGCTTATTGTTAGCCTAATCAAACAGAGCAGCCAAAACGTACCAAGTAAAACACTACGTTAGGCCTTAAATAAGCAGTATTCACCATATCAAACTTCTCTTCATGTACTGAAAAATACAGATGGCATTGTATTGTCTACTTGGTTTTGGGTTAATATTTAATTTCATATCATCTGAAACACTGTTGCTGCACTGGCTAATAGCCTTCATATCCAGTCACTTTTGATCTCTTCAAACAATGGAAAATGACAGTTAAAATGTATGTGAGGTATGTAGAATCACTGTACACCTGTGGTTATTTTCCCTCAGCCTGGGTGTGATGAAATCTATTGGTCATCTTAGTGTCTGTTTGACTTGAAAGCTCTTTAAACCAGAAAAAACCATCATACTCAGCTCAGGAAAAATAAGTATAATTTCACACATATCAGCGTCATGTCTTCTGCACTTCTCTTCATGGGTCACATGTATAAGCCTTATGTTGATCTTAGTACTGTGCACCTTAAAAGCCACTGGCTTTAGTTTATTTATAGACCAGCAGAATCAGAATCTGACCAGCTTTGCCCCCTAGTATGCTTAGATGGTTTTTCATGTGAGAGCTCAAGCTGTCCTGAAAATAACCCACCCAAATGGGAAAAGGCAGGCCTTGAATAACTCAGAATAGGCCTATATTTCAGGCCTTGCCACTGACAGAATTTGTCTTCTTCCTTTTCAGCTCATTGAAATGTATTTCCTGTCATTGTCTAACACACATTTTCTTATGTCATCATCAAGGCCTATCATTCAGGCAGATCACTGCATCTAGTTACACTGTACAAAGTGTGAAATGGCAACAGTGCGTTGAATCATGGCTGATCATATGCTGTGTCCTTGTACTGAGCTTAACTAGCACGGTTTGTTCCCGGTCACAAACAATGCTGCTTGTGCCATGTCAGTCACTGTAAACACTAATATTTGGCTGTTTAGAGGGTATGTACAAAAAAGGTTAGAGGAACAAGCCGCACCGGGAGACTATTATTGAGAGGTGCACTGCCAGTTTCTTCTCCTGGGGAGGAAAACTGGCTCCCCAAATGTGCACTAATTAATAATCTCACCACACATAAGCCCTGAGTAGACACGGATGTAAAAACAAACCGAAATCTCCTGGCTCCTTCCCTACATCTCTGAATCCCGAGTGATTCATGGGATTGTTTTTGTTCAGTCAGATGTTTTTTTTTTTTTGTTTTTTTTTTTTGGGAGGGGGGAGTCCTGGGCATCCTGTAGTCTCTTTGTCTGCTGTCTCTTGACTAAACCAGCACAGCCATGTTACCGGTGCCTGCCAGCCACCTCAAGGACTCTTGGGCCTTCTTTGGACATGTCTGTAGATCCCAGTGTGAACAGGGCATGTAAAATCAGCCACAGACAACCTGTAGTACTGCTACTCATTTTCTCCTGGCCTAAGGCAGCAAGGCAGATAACGGCCTGCCTACTTGCACAGCAGTCCCCAACCCCCACAAGCAAAGAATTTTCAGCATACAGGTGACAGGGAGAGTGGCGTCGGTATGTCCAGTCAGAGTAAAACAAATTGGTTGAATAGCTTTCTGTTTACTATGAAAGAGCCAAGGTAGGAAAGGCCTAAAAATATTCCTTGTGTCCATTTTGGCCCCGTACACTATTACAGTCAAGTGTTTAAATTAATATTTAATGCTTACTTGTCCAAATATAGAAATTAATTCCTTACACAAAGCATTTACTATCTATTTGTGACAGTATTTGTTAAATGACTTTTTACATAGAGATTATCCAAACACAAAACTACGAATACATAACGTCAACATGGCAGCACAAATATGAAATATGTTTGATTTTTTTGGAGGCCTAAATTTAAATAGCATTTTTATAACGCATTAAAATGTACAGCAGGCTTTTTTTTTAACCTGTGACAAAAGCTAAAATCAACAGAAAGTCGTTTAATTAGTCGAAATAGAAATAAAAAAAACTTTTTTTTTTTAAACCAGAAAATGGAATCAAAATTACAACAAACTACAAACAAAGACTAAATGTATTTTCATATTAAATCAGCTTAATTTAAAATTTCCTCCTCAGTTTGTGCAGTGGTTACAGTGCAGATTAGGTTTCTGGAGCACAAGAAGAAGATATTGTTATTTAATATGGAACATTATCATTTTTGTTTAGGTTTTTTTTTATGTCATGCGTTGTTTCATTCTGCTTATCGAGCTTCAGTAAATAAAGGAATTTTTCATGAATCATAAACTGAATTAACACTTAACAGAAACCAGTTCAGTTCTCAAAATGAAACTGGAACTACTTCCCTAGTAATGAAACGGTACAAATTGAAATGCTCGATAAAAATCAGCTTTATAATAACGCTTACTGATGTAATGTTGTATTTTTCCTCTTGTTTTTCTTAGGACTGGGCTTTTCTGTCTACCAGATGTCACAACAAAACCCGGGGACTGCTTGATAACTAAACCGGCTTGTGAAATCCCAGAAGTTCTGGGTGAGGAGCCAGTTTCCAAATCTCCCAGCCAAGCTTCAAATAGACCAAAGGATGAAAACACTCTCCCTGAAAGTGACATACCTAGTGCACCCCTTCCCTGCCCAGTACCCACACCAGTTCCAGCTGGACAGACTCCTTACCCTCCTTATTTTGAAGGAGCCCCCTTCCCTCAGCCCTTATGGGTCCGCCACAGCTACAGCCAGTGGGTGCCACAGCCCCCTCCACGACCAATTAAAAGAAAGAAGAGGCGGACACGAGAACCTGGCCGCATGACAATGAGTACTATTCGTCTACGGCCACGGCAGGTACTATGTGAGAAGTGTAAGAATACACTTAATAGTGACGAGGACAGCAAAGATGGCATGAGCAACACCAAGGCCTCGAGAAAAGAGAATGCACTACACAGTGATGATGACGCAGATGACAAAGATGCAAAGTTGCAGAGGAAGGAGGATGTTGCTTCAACAAAGGACACTAAGAGACGAGAAAATGGCACCAGCTTTGACAGCAAGCGCCTCAGGAAGGACAAAAGGGGAGAAACTGAAGGGGAGAAGTTCCCTGGAAGTGACGTTATTCCCCACAGTCCTGTCATTAAGATCTCATACAGCACTCCACAGGGCAAGGGGGAGGTTATGAAAATCCCCTCTAGAGTCCACGGGTCAGTCAAGCCATTCTGTCCCAAACAACTCGTGCAAAATGGCTTGGGAGAAAATGGAAAGACGCCCACAAATCCCACTAAGGAACAACGGCACATTCTAGATGCAACTAGGTCTGGCCTCACTGTGTCCATTCCCAAACTCAAACTGACTAGGCCCTACACAACAGTGGGCCAGGACTTGCCTTCTCCAAAGATCCGATTGAGACCCCCACAGAGGGAGGGGGAGGAGAGCGTAGTCGAGTATGAGGCAGAACTTGTGGGAGGCACCAGGAGACGGAGCCCGAGGGGTCCCGGGCCCTGCCTGCCCCATTCAGAGGACTCAGGAGAAGGCAAGAACTCTCTGGAGTTATGGTCAGGGAGTTCAGGTGAGGAAGGGGAGCGTGGTCACAGTGATCTCACCCTTCTCATAAATTTCCGTAAGCGTAAAGCAGATTCTTCTAGTTTGTCGGTCTGCAGCAGTGACAGTCTAGATGAGTCCAAGTCTTTCAGTTCTGATGGTACCTCACCAGAGCTGTGTGACCTAGCACCTGGCGAGGACCTCTCTGTAACTTCGTCTTCGGTACCCTCACGGGACGACTGCAAGACGGTACCACCGCTTACAGTGCGGTTGCACACGCGCAGCATGACAAAGTGTGTAACAGAGGAGGGACATGCCGTGGCGGTTGGCGATATCGTGTGGGGGAAGATCCACGGGTTCCCCTGGTGGCCAGCACGAGTCCTCAGCATCAGCGGAACCCGCAAAGAGGAAACGGCCAGTTGCGAGGCACAGTGGCCCCAGGCAAAGGTAGCATGGTTCGGCTCACCCACCACCTCCCAGCTCTCTGTTGCCAAATTGTCGCCCTTCAGAGAGCTCTTCAGGTCCCGCTTCAACCGCAAGAAGAAAGGGATGTACCGGAGAGCCATCCTGGAGGCAGCCAAGGCCGTGGGCCACATGAGCCCTGAGATTACATCACTGCTATCCCACTGCGACACGTAGGTTAGTCCAAAACAGTTACACATGGTTGTTTCACATTGATTACTACTGGTTGATAAAAGGTGTCCCTGTGCTTTCACCCCTTCTTACGTCAATAGAAATAATTTTCACTACACTTTAAAGTACAGCTGCGTATCTACCAAAGTTCAAGCAAACAATCACTGGGTTGTGCAATATATCCACACTGTCATTTCCAGATAGAGGCCACTTACTGTCTAGATAATGGTATGCACCATGAAAAAGGGCTTCTTCAGATTCTGTAGTTTATTACTATTATTGACCACATTTTAAACTTTTAATAAAGTACTAGACCAATAAAAGGTTCTTAGTTTTACTTAATTTTCTGCTTCAGGTATCTTTGGACAAATGTATCCCAATCATGTAACAAAATATAAAACTTTAATATTTACATTTTAAGACGGGTAAATGTTTGTGTATAAAATTAATATAGTCCTGGATTATGAATTTGGTCAAAAACCTCAAAGCATGCAATACCGTTATGAAATGTCTAACAAAAGTACCAGATGTGAACATGGATCTCTGTATCTGTAGCAGTAAAATAAACTTCACAACAGATAAAATATTACTAGGCAACAACGTGTTAATGGGTACAACACATTACATTGTCTAAAAGACTAAAACATTACTGTACAAACTGTCACTTCTGATATAACAAAGCATGATATAAATGAATAGACGTCATGTGGTATGGAACATCATATTGTGCTGCACTAGTCAGCGCCTTTTCTATTTTCACTTTCACTACAAACAGGTCATAGCTTTCAGCAATTTTGTTAACAATATGTACCAAGCATCAGTCTACCAACACAACAGTGTCTATTAAGATGTTGGAAATATTCCCCAAAGTGTCCCTGCTGTTGTGGAGAATAGAGTAGATGTTGGCATGTTTTGGATAGTGGGCCACACCTGTGCTTGAATACACATAATGAAACTAGATGTTTATGAAATCAGTCTGTGGCTTCAGGCAGGATAAAGGGTTAGTTTCAGTTTTTGGAAATGGGGTTGTATGTGGAGAATGTATTATCTTCACCAAGTGAGCTGTGAAAGCTGATGTTTTGTAGCAACATGAATACAACTGAGTCTAAGGGCACGTATCACACCAGAGTCCTTTGACAAAAGTAGTAAGTTTACTTTTCAAAACCCAGAAGTTTGTGGTCTACAACTGCTTCATTTGGTCAGGTGAACAAACAACCAGTTTCCTCTTTGCATCTATCTATCTATCTATCTATCTATCTATCTATCTATCTATCTATCTATCTATCTATCTATCTATCTATCT
>JAPSES010000097.1:16189800-16204030 GCA_029822895.1 Maxillicosta whitleyi | reverse complement strand
TGGTGTTTCCATGGTAACTACGGAGCCTCTGAACATCCAAATGGGTCATATCTGATGACCATGAAAAGATGACAAACCAATTATTTCAACATATTGATAAGTTTATTTGTTCAGAACTTATTATACATGTCTGATCACCATTTGGAAAAAGTCCTCAAAGTTTTTAGAAATAACCATGTTCCAGTTTATGGACTTTCCTTTGGGTCGCTGGTCTCTACCTGAACCTGTAAAAAAAAAAAAAATACAGTAAAAACCCAAACTCTTATTGACAATTACAGGTGTGGATGTTCATAAATACCACTAAAACCTGAATAAGAGTGCAAAATGCTTCACTGAGAGTAAGGCCCAGTTCAGAAATGCCACATGGAATATTCTGCTTCCATGACCCATATTACGTAATAATGGAATTTTAGTGTTGCATGTAAACATAACCAATGTCAAGGAGCCCTGGAGCTGTTCTGGGACATGTGTGGCTTTACTTTTAACCCATAAGGACCCAGTGTGACTTTTATACATATTTAATGCATTTTTCTCTCTATTTAGTCTCTCCGAAGTGATTTATCAGCATTTATTATAATATTATCCTTTGAATTTTGCATTTTTAAAGTAAAAATCATCTGTTTTTCTAGGTTTTAAGTAAAGTAAAGTCATCGTTTATCGTCTCAAAACAGAAAAACCTGAAGAAATAGTGGCTTTTTCAGTCAAATCTATGTCAAATCTGATCTGTGATCTAAACAACCACATCTAGAACCAGTGGATCCCCATGGGTCAAAGGCACTGGTTTAGTCCTAAAAACCCAGTAATACTACTGTGTCAGTTCCCACATGATGTTCTTTATCACCATTTATTGTAATATTATCCTCTTTATTGTGCGTTTTTTTTTTTTTTGTGTGATTATCAGGAATTTTTCTATATTTAATTCACTGATCATATAAATGTCCGTAACGGCTCTGATTAAATGTAAAGGTTATTCTATCAGAAACAGAGAAAACTGTCATCTTCTACAGCATTGATTCACCAGTTGGATCAATGGAAACACTGGGTTTATGTTCATTTAATGATAGATTTATTATTTATAACCCTCTACTTTAACCCATACAGACCTGGTGCTACTTTTGTGCTATATTCCCATAAGTTTCCCTCTAAATTTACCCTTTCTGAAGTGATTTATTATAATATTACCCTTTGAGTTTTGCATTATTTCAATGAAAATCATACATTTTTCTTATATTTAATTCACTGATCACATAGCTGTTCATAAAAACTCGGATGGAAATTGAGGGTTATTATTATTATTATTTTTTTTAAGTGAGTTTCTCAATAAAATCTATCATTAACTGAACATAAACCCAGTGTTTCCATCCGCTGTCATTGATCCAACTCCATGGGTTTTACTGGTGAATCAATGTTGTAGATGATTGCAGTGTTTCCATGGTAACTACAGAGCCTTTGAACATCCAAATAGGTCACGAAAAGATGTAAAACTGGATTTTACACCAATTATTTACATGGATTCATAGAATTAGTGGATCATTAGTTAAGCTGAGTAGACGCTTTAGGTTGACGGTGGATGTTTGGGTTAAATTATGACCAGTTCTAGAGGTCAGCGCTGACAAACCTGCAGCACCAGTGATTCTGAACACATCTACTGGTGTATTTAATGGGATTTGCTTGTTCTTCTGTATGCTAAATAGAATGCAAACCATCCAGCTCAACATGCTTGTGACTATTTGACATGTTCTACCGGTCCCTGGTGTTGCTGGGTAAATGGCGTGGTGGCATCGAAAACAGGCCTTGGCGAGCCTCCAGAGGGATGCATGATGGGAGAACGGCCTCCCCCTTTGTCCTTCATGGCTCAGAGTCGTTTCTCATTCTTGCTGTCGTGTATTGACAGATTAAGTTTGCTGGCCAGGCCTTTATTTTTGTAAATTGGGGGCATTTTATTGATCCTTGTCGAGTCATTTGGGGGTTGATCACTTCTGTTTTTCATTTACATTCAGTAGCAGCTTGCCTGTTCCCTTTCAGTCTCTCTGCAGTTGGTAGTAAATATTTATGTGCTTCTGTATTTTCTGTGGTTAACCCTTTATAGGACGCTCATTGAAATACTGTGAAATTCAAAATTCCAACCTTAGCGTCTTATTGGACGTCGTCATCGACCTCTTTGTCAGTTGCCATGACAACAGCCTCCCTCCTCTTGCCATAAAAAATCCGAGCAGCACTTGCAAAAAAAAATGTGAACGCGTGCAATAAAAGGAGCGTTACAAGTGTTATATTTACTATTTACATCTTCAAAATGTCTACAAAATCTCTTTGAATCACTGGATGATGTTATAAAAAACAAAACAAAACAACATGCTTCTTAAACTCACTGAGACACAGGATTTAATGTGCAGATATTACCAAAAAAAATAGTCATTTGCCCGATAAAGGGTTAAAAGGAAAGACTGAAAGTGGAACAGTGTATTTATGTGCGAGCTCTGGCTATCAAAGCCATTTTGTTCTGGTTCTTTCCAACAGTGACATCCTTTCCCAAATCGCCTTGTGCAATTCCTGGAAGAGTTTAGATACGTGTCTCAAGGCTGTGGGTGTGGTCCAACTTTACCATCTACATGATAGTGTGAAAGCCAGACCATGTGACGTGGGTAATCAGAGTGTGAGCACAACAGGACGCAGCGCTCACTTTTGATGGACTTTAGACTTTTATAAATAGTGTCATGTCAGTTACTTCAGCTTCCTCCCTCTATGCCCCCCCCCCCTCGTTCTAGCCACACAGGGATTCCACAAATATTAACATAAGTGGACAGACTGAGCAAACATTGGGACTTCTTTGTCAAGGCCGCCTTTATTTCAGTTTTTTTTTTCTTGTGGTCGTGAGCATGCATGAGTTCCTTGGCGAATCTTCCGGATGTGGCTGAAGCTCTGCCCAGCCGTGAGCAGCAGCCCCCGGCCTCCCCGAGCAGCTGTCAGCGAGCTCCAGAGACCGAAAGAAAGGGAATCGCCCTGCCCCCAACTTCACCAGCCAGCCTGCAAATACTGCAGGGGGGATGGGTATGCATATGGAAGGATGTATTATAGAGCCATTCCTCAGCACTTCCAATGAAACTTGCTTTAAATACATCGTCAGTTGTAGTAAATATATACGTTAAGGCTGATTCTGTCTGTCAGGGAGATGAATTTCAAGTAGACGGCCTTTTTTTCTTTCTTTTTTTTAGCCCTGCGTCTTCCCATCTGGCCTTTTCTTTTTTGTTTTCTCAGCCTCCTGTTTGCCACCAATGCTATTGTCCTTCCAAAGTACTGATGTTCTTTATTGAACCGGAGCCAATGCGGAACATCCTCTAGGGCTTTAAACCACTGGTGTCACCAAAGGAAGGAACATCTATAGCGTTTCTCCAGAAAAAGAAAGGATCTCGTCGACTAAGCTGACTAATGATTGCATAATAGTCCTTTTTTTGGCAGCTGCATCCATTAAATATGCTTATGTTTTGGGTTTTTTTTTCTTGTCAAGGAAATGCAGCATAAAGAGCAGGGTAGATTAAAGGTTGGGCTGGATTTGTGGATGGTTGCATCTGAAATGTTGCGAGGCTAAAAGCGCAAACATCAGCCATATCTGACCTCGCACGAAAACAAGAAGGCTCGATAAACAACGGGTCACTGCGAAATTATGATATTTCAGTATTGTATTTAGAGGAGAGTGTGTGATTCTTTAAGGTTATAGTACATCGTTTTTGATGTTACACTGGAAAAAATACAGGAAAGTGATGCGTGAGCTGTGTTGACTCATCCCATCTGAACACACTCCAAGTACAGAAAGTACAACCATACATAACCGTTGCAAAAAAAAAACCCACTAGACTTAAACATTTTAAGAGTGTGTGCTAAGAGGAAATTCAACAAGACATTACATTCACCACACCCTCCATGTTTGCGAACGTCCAGTGCCAGTACAGAAAGAAGTGATAAAGTCAGTGATATCATTCAATAGTGTTTTTTTTTTTTTTTTTTTTTAACAGATACGGTTATGTAATGCATGCAGTGACAGTTGGGTGGATCCGTGTGAAGTCTGAACAGCAACTTGTTCAAACATGAACTTATAAAACATTGACAGTCTAGTTTGTAGACTATTTAGGTGTGGCTCCGTAAAGTTTTTATAGAATGGGCATTCTTGGGTCATTTCTCCACTGCAGGATAAAATTTCTTAACAACCATTTGATGCAGAGAATTCTTTCACTAAGTCGTGTTTTTATGAGTGAGAAGGTAATGACATTTGTGGATTTTAGCTGCAGTGGCTCTGAAAGTAAACACACAATATTTCTATTTTACGTGATCCAATCTGTCAGGTTTTCACAAATGTGCTTCTTAAAACTACACATACACTTCATGGTTTTGATTCGGAGTTACTGTATTTATTTTGTGTTTGGTGCTCACTACTAAATAACACGATGGTAAAGACTGTCAGTGTTTGATGTGTAGCTACAGGAAACCTGATTTATCAACGCACATGTGAAAGTGTGGCTACTTCCTGTCACATCATTTCAAGTTAATTTTACACATTTAATACTGTTATAGTTGTTTTTATTAACTTTGAAATGGTGTATTCAATGTTTTTGTAAAGTATATACTGTGGTTTTGTATAGAAATGTCTAATGAAGAATGCTATGATGAAAAAAAAAATGTCCCCGTAGACTATTGAATAAACACTTAACTGTGGATTTAATGTTAGCCACTGTCTATCCATTAACCACAATCTCTACTGGTTTTTGATGTATCTTCATCTTTATTTTATGCCCCCATCTCCCTATCTAATACTAATGTTAGCTGAGTTTACCTAGGTAGCTTCAGATAACCTAAAATTAACAAAGAATTTAGCATTTATTTATCAGATTTAACTTTGGCAGATTTAGCTTAGCATAGGTAGGTAATGTTAGCTAAGCATTAGCTATAAGAATGTCAGCTAGGGATAATTAGGTGGTATTAGTTAAGGTTAGCTAGGTAATGTTAGCTGGAGTTAACTAAGTAATGTTAGCTGAGGTTAGCTAGGTAATGTTAGCTGGTGTTAACTAGGTAATCTTAACCAAGGATATCTAGGACATGTTGATTGAGGTTAGCTACGCAATGTTAGCTGCCAATATAGCTCCCTCAATAACGTTAGCTACCTATTGTTAGCCATACTTTGCTAGATGGTTATTGTTAGCTAGTTTGACTGTTAAAGAAAACATCGCCACTGTATGATCTATTTTTTTAATTAAAAAAATTTTAATCAGAGTATTTTAATTATGCCCCGGGTAGTAAGAGGCATTTTCTATTATTGTACAACAAATCAGGTTTCTGGTAGTTATAATCATGTCAGTATGTTAGCTTTTAAAAAACTGAAGTTGACTTTGCTGTGTTTAATATACGCATTATGAGATAAACATGATAATATAGGATATGTTAATGATCAAAAATGAGATTCAATGAAGTATTTCCATTATTTCTGATTCAAATATTTTAAGGCAAATCCAACTCACTAATATATAGAAGCGAGTCCTTTTAACACACGCTGGAGTGGATTAACATAACAGGTTGACATTTAATTTCACCCAAACCCTATCTGTAGTGTGCGTGCCAATTAAGCTGCCCTCTGGAGAGCTTTATCAGTATTGTAACCGGCTGACAGAAATATGGGAAGGTGTCGTGTACTTGAGGGGATATAGTATCTGGCATTCGTTCTCATCAGGGTGTGTTTATGTTTTTAATATGCAACCTCACACCATCTGATATGTTTTTAGCTGTTGTTTTTCTAGAATCCTTCTGACTACAGTCACGCAGGCACATTCAATACAGTCATTACACATGGTGGTATTTACTGCTGCAGTGGTATTTCCACCTCGCGTACATGCTGACTGTCTCTCGGTTTGGCTTTTCAAAGTCATCCTGTAACTGATTTATAACCTCTGGCTGGTCTAGTTCTTCTTTATCTGAATGTTATTTTTGATCTACAGCTTGTTGCTAACATCAAACAAATCAGCCACAATAGAGAAGGACGCTTCAAGATCATCTACACACAGATAAATCCTGAACTGTACACTCAGATTAGGGATAGAAATCAGGTTTTGTTAAAACGCTAAAGCGGAAATGTGCAGCTGTGTGATTCAGTGACTTGATAATGTGGCACTAAACCATTGAGATAATGTCTGATAAATGTTTTAGATGCCTTATGTGTGTGTTTGGATTTGAGATCGGAATGTGTTTATCTGTGATGGTGCAACGTGATCCTTTAGAGCGGAAAAAATGTGTGAAAAGCAGATTAGAAAAACAGTGTTATGTGTGCGTATCCATAATGTTAATGTGCGTTTGCAATGTGTGTCTATTTGGATGAATAATGTATATGTGTTTGCATTTATATACACGTATGTGCAGATTTTTTTGCACAGTTACATCAGCTCCCTTGTCCTGTGTGTGTGTGTGTGTGTGTGTGTGTGTGCAGTTGAAGCCCGGAGCTATGCTGATCCCATCTGTGAACCCTGCCTCCTCACAGCTTGATCCCAGCACCACCTCCATTGTCTCACTAATCCAGGACTATTAACATTGCAGCTCCACAACAGGCCCTGTACTGCAGCCCCGGATGGCTCCCCAAAACTCTCTCCTCTGAACAGCCTGCAATCTCATTAACTCAGAAACAGGAGGCGGGGAATAAGGGGCAAGTGTGTATGAGTGTATGTGAGGTTAACAGGATCCAGTGGATTAGCGCCTTTTCATAATGGGGTGAAGCTGCGTTGCTACAGGTGCCAAAATGAAAATGGCCTCAGTTGAGATGACCGTATTTGGTGTCCCGTCCTTACACAAAGTCTGTAATAACACTCAGGATGGAAAAAAGTACAAAAGTTACTGTAGCTGGATCCAAACAAGTCAAATGTGGGAGAAAATCTAAAACTTAAAAATAAAAATAAAATAAAATGTGTTGCTATTTTATTTGATTCAAAGTTTCCCAACTCCCACGTATTGGAAAAAAAAATAGATAATCTGTACAAACGGTGACAGTACCAATTAAAAACATCTGAAGTTGTATAAATGTTTACGTTATCTTGTCATCCCAGACCTCACTTTCTTGTTCTTGTTTTGTAAAATTAAAATGTTTATAATTAAAAAGTGCCAAAAAAAATTGTTTTCCAGTTCTTATGTTAAAGACAAAAAGCGTAAAAATACATTAAGCGTTCTCAGTTCCTATGGTTTTATAGAATAAAGTGGTGTCACACATTAAAAGACAAAAAAAAAAAAAATTAAATGAACCTCCAAAATGAAGCCAGTATTTAGAGTTGTAATACCACCGATGGCCACTAGATGCTAATCCAAAACATCTTCACTTCTAAATTTTCTCTTAAAAACATTCATTTTTTTCCACCAGGAATCTTTTTTAATTAGACCCTCTATTAACTAACCTGGTCTATGTTTACATTTTCCTTCCATTAGTAAGAACAAAAGGTTCTGAAATGGATTTTAAAGGTGTCGGTTTATTTAATAAAACACATTTTCACTGCGAGTTGCATGAAAGTTGTGTTTCCTAATAGGTTATACAACTAACTTAACCATAAAATTACATTGCTGTGATAAGGTTTAATATTTTACCAACTCAGGAAGTTAGCATTTAACATTCGCTAACCTCTAAATCCACATAGTTCCATGCCTTTCATCCAAATATGGTCACTTCCTGCTCCAAAAGTAAAAAAGAAACCACTATGTGATAAATAGGAGGTTAAAATATACATGTACCACTGATACATGATCTAAATCTGATCTAGTCTACTTAATTATCATTGGCTGTTCTTATGTCTGTCAAAACATGGACGAATGAATTCGATCTAAATTATATCTAGCATGTGTCATATTTCTATCGAGAAAAAGTTATCATTTTATCGCCCAACCCTATGTCCTGGTTATTATCACTGAATAAGCATTTTCCATCAAGCTCAAGTTTTTCGTTGGTTCTGTGCAGCATTAGCGTTAGTACAATGCATTCTGGGTCGAGTGTAGACTCAGCTAACGTCAACAAAGGACTCGAACAAGTCAGACTTCAACGCAAAGTTAACGTGTGCGCTCGAGCATAATCCAGTCCTACACACTGAACCTGAAATGTCAGCTCAGATTATCTTTAGTTTAACTGTAAGCGAACGCGAACGCCATTTCTGCATCAGCCTGTCATCGTCGCTCCTCTCAGTTCGTAGTCCCGTTTAGACGAAAAAATACCGGTTTTGAGGCCTGAAAAACTGCCACACACTTGTAGCTTTTGTAGAGGCTCGAACAGTTGACGCAGATAACATACTTGGACATGGTGCAACCACTGGGGAATGCACCTACAGCGCTGGGGGGTGTGTGTGTGTAAATGGTCTTAGCTCGGCTCTCGGGCGAAAAGAAAACAGATCTATCCTCAGGTTGTGGTTAAGCCCAGGAGCTTACTCCACTTACTGTAAGTCCGAGCAGCTGAGTTTGCACAGCGTCCACCTACTGAGGCCTGAGAACTGTTGATTCTTCAATATTTCTGTGTATGTGTGTGTGTGTAGGTGTGTGTAGGTGTGTGAGCATGCACGCACGTACAATGCATACGTATGTTTACAGGCTCACGGCCGTGCATGTCAAGTCGACGTGTTTGCACTGCGATACGACAGCGAAAGACGTTGCTTCATTCGCCGCCTGCCCTCGCTCATATTTGACATTCTTTGGCCTTGTATGGCAGATCAGCATCAGATCCAGATGACAATAATAACCGCAGCTCGCTTAGTCTTCTGCACGCCACCGCTTTCTCTGCAGTGGGTAAAAGAGGCCGCTCATGCCATTCCTCATCGCTCATTTTATATTCAGTCTCACAGCTGGAAAAGCACGCTGGCATCTGCAGCAGGGATCCTGTTAAAGCCTTTGAAATGTTCCTACGCACTTTCATGAAGGTAACACGGGGATAACTCAATTTTCAAACCGTAGCTACGAATGTACACCTTCACCATGAGAGTGGACGAAGATTAATGACTGTTAAAAATGTACAGGGAACTTTAATGATGAGGTTTAGGGAAGAGGATGGATGTTGACTCTGGTGAACCATTGATAATGTGCAGCACATTAACCCCGTGAAGCCTGAAATGTTTAATTATTGACCAAAAAAATTCCAGTTCTTTGAAAATTGAGTCTTTTTTGGTCCATCTGAACAACCAAAAAAAAAAAAAAAAATGCTTTTTTCAACTATCGATTTCCATATATGAGTTCCAGTTTTGTATCATATTTGATACATCAGGTCTCAATGCTCAAATATTATTATTATTTTTGAACTAACAAAATCATAATATAGCACAAACATGTCAACAAATTGATTATTCCTTTTGAAAATTGCGAAAGTTATGCCTCCTTCCTCATTATGATGACAAACTTGTAGTGTCACTGATGGATTATCTGTGTATTGTATGTATCTAATTGTATACATCAGGTTTTTCAAGAGACAAATCTCACACTGATCATGTAGAGGGCTTCAAAACTCATGTATGGAATATAATACGTTTGACATTATAGGGTTATGGTGGGATGCAGTGGAATCCAAGTATATATGCATTTTATATACAGCATTCATATAAACTTATATAGTTTTGTGTGTTATAAAATATATTTGAGATGGATATATATTGCGTAGATTGTTATATTTTACTGCCAGTTGTATGAATATGGGTTTAATTTTAGCACATATGTAGTGTATTATGATGCAGAATTGTACTGTTTTTGTCCTACGGTGACAGAAAATGTTGCGTTTTGTTATATTTTATTACATTTTTACAACAAATGGTTCAGCACAAAACCTGGTCTGTATGAAAATAAAAAAATATGAAGGTGTTATATAGGTGATAAACAGAGAAAAAGAGGAAAATAGAATAAAAAAAATGAAGCTGTTGGAAGATAAACAGAGAAAAACAGTAAAATAGACTAACCCAATATAAAGTAAATAGAACACGGTATAGACTTGTAGTGAGGATAAAACAAAGATTAGACAATCAGGCAGTGACAGGTGAGCTGACTGTGAACAGGAACCAAATATGTTCAGTCACTGATGAGGTTTGAAAGCACAGAAGTAACTGATGAGTTAGTGAAAGGAAGGTACGGAGTCCAAACGCTCATAAACTGTCCCTTTGAGGAATGAAGTAAACAGGTCAAATATTCCATAAGGATTTGATGCCAAGTTGTTTTAGTGGGAGGTTTGTCATGTTTCCAAATATATATATATATAGTTTTTCCATTTAAACTGACAAATGTTTCACAGCTTCACTTGGAAAAAAAGAACTGTCCAATGCCAAGGACATTCCATAGGAAATGAAGAAAAAAAGAAAAGATGTATCTTAAAAAAAAAAAAAAAAAACGGTTGCATCAAAGGCAATTATTTAATGTAAAAAGAAGCTTTAACTTTCCTGGTTCTAAGGCGTATACATATACACATGTATTAATATAGTTATTTATATAGTTTATTTGTTGTATTGTAATAAAGGATTGGATTAAATTTATCTTCATCCAACTCTTTTTTCAGATGTTTGAATAAGTATATGAAGAACTCTTTTCCAAAACGCTATAAAAGCCAATTAATTAATTGTTGTTTTTTTTTACAATCTGATTTAAAGATACCATCAGGAAAATTGGAACCAGGTTAATGATATCTGCTATTTCCATAACAGTTTTTAACAATATAACATAGATTTCAGTGATATTGACAGAGAAAAACAATAAAAACACTTAATTTTTGAAAATAGATATAGGCCTATAATGTTTTAGAAAAGAGCTCTTCATTTGTTTTGTACAATCGTATACTTTTTTTTTTGTCGCTGTATGATGCTCTTAATCTTTTGGACAACATAACATTTTTTGTTATTACTCAGTTATGTTACTTGATGCAATAATGTGATGTTGGTGCTTTAAGGGTTTGTTTTTGTTGGTGATATAGCAACGTAATATCATGACTCGTGTAAATAATAACACACACACACACACACACCTGAAATTTATAGTAATTATAAACCATAACCCAGTACTGTGGTGCTGTTTATGTGTCACATGTTCACTGTGGTACTGTTCCATAATAATATACATTAGATAAATAGATATAGACAGATAGATAGATAGATAGATAGATAGATAGATAGATAGATAGATAGATAGATAGATAGATAGATAGATAGATAGATATTGACATTATAGAATACATGTTGTCTAAAAATTAACATTTATTTGCAACATAGAATAGAAAACTATTACATGATCAAAAACAAATACATTTTAGCAAAAACAAAAGTCTCTGTGGTCGGCAGAAATTTGTGATGTTGAAATGGGGTCATGAGTAAAAAAAAAGGTTGGAAACCATTGGATTAGGTTTATGTCCAGTATGTGAACTGGAGATATTGGTGTAAATTGATGCACGATCGAACAGCGTTGAATAACACGCAAAAGGTCAAAAATGCGTACGTATAGCACGCTAAATACAGAAGAACTGGCCTGACATACAACGCCATTTCTTGAGATCAGTCTGGGTATATTGTGCTTTTTATGTCTGAAATAAAATACTCATTCATTCAACATCTGACAAAACCATAACTGGATTTGACTTGGATGAAGGTTTTTTCTATCTGTTTTTTTTTCTATACAATGTGTCTTGATGAGTCAGTGTTTGGGGTTTTGATCATGGGTTGTTTTCCCACAGGAAGGAAATACCGGTGTATGTGTTCATACCCATAGCTGCGCAGTCATTATCTCTGCCCCCCCACATGTGAAACACACTCTTTAAGGAGGGTTTGGTATCGTGGCCTCATTGACGACTCCCTCACCCGTGTGAATCATCAACATGAATTCAGATAAAGGAAAAATGAACCGTACTTTCGCAATAACCCGAGCTGTTCCTTCTGAAATCGCTCCAGGCGTCGGATCGAGTTCATTTTAGGATTTCACCCCCGAGGGGATGTTTAAGATGACGGTCGTGTATGATGTTACAAAAAAATCTGGGAACAGCAAAGAAAAGTACGAGACAGTTAACAGACGACGTACCCAGGATCATTTCATCACTTTTATAGTTTTAGACGGCGTTCCTGACATTCCAGTCCGAGCCACTTATTTTCATAGAATCACCTCAGAACAGACGGAGGAAAGCTTGGACAGGTTCCACGGTGGGAATGGTTTCAATTCTATCCATACCAGGGAAGCAGGATCACATCTAAACATGGCTTTTGATAACGTCTCCAGTCCGTTTAAGCTCAAAGTCGAAGTCATTCAGTCATTTATTTAACAGAACGTGATGCATAGGGTTTGGATTTCCATATCGAACATGGACGGAAAAGCAACCGCTTATTTATGCCGGTACTATTTACAAAAAAAAAACAAAACAGCAGAAACAAAACAGGACAACAAAATGGTGCAGCTTTAAACAATAATATCCAATCCAACTTTATTTATAAAGTGTTTTAAAACAACCAAAGGGCTGTACAGGAAAATAAATAAATAAAATAAATAGATAAAAGCATATATAAACAAAACAATCCAAGCAAAATCTTACTTTACCCTAATATTTTGTTTATTTATTTATTTATATTTTATACACCTACTGACCTATAACGTTTAAGGATTTTTAAAACCACTAATCCTATCAATAATAGCATTTTTTTTATTAATATATTAAATAAGTCGTGTACTGAATACAAAATAAATAATAAGAAGTAATGCTGAAATATGAAACACTACAAACACATTCATATAATAGTGTTATGATAGATAGATAGATAGATAGATAGATACATATCGTTTCTACTAAAAAAAAGGGGGGGGAATATTACAATAACTGGTGGTAAATTACTTTTAAAACAGGTTAAATGTGGATAAAAATTAATATAAGAATGGACACAAAAGTAGGTCTGGGTGTTTATGGGTTAAAATACCATCTCAGGTCATCTTTTCTCTTCTCCTGCTGTAAATGTTCATCTCCACCACTTCCTTTTCCTTTGCTTTAATGCAAGGCATGTTCCAATTTAAGCATACATCTCCCCACTTGTATCTTTTTCTCATTAGCGGCTTCACATCCCCCACTCTGGGTTTCAATGGCTGCTCTGAGCCCCTCCTCCTCCTCCTCCTCCACATTTACTCCCTTCTTTACATCTATTTATTTAGTTTTCAGCAGCAAAAACATATCATTAAAACTCCCCTTGTTGTGGTGTTGACACTCTCACGCCGTATACGGACGTGCGTGTTGCGTAGAAGTTCCTTAATGTTGTTACAAACATGATTAGAGGCTGCACCGTTAACGTCGTGTTTACACGGACGCTACATGAAAGCATTAAATAAGCACGGATAAGAGTCTGAACTGCCAGGAGAAGAAGTTGTTTTTCCTTCAACTTCCAGTGGTTTAAGGCTCGGTTCAATGGGCTCATTTATCTTATCTTCATCTTTTCTCTTAACTTCTTGTTTCGAGCTTCTCAACCGTCAAGGTTTTTTTAAAGGTTCAGTTGAAATAGTTGCATCAGCCTCAGTTTTTTGTTTTTTTATACTTAAGGCAAATATACACAAACACTTTTATGTAACATATATAAATGTTACGGACAACATGAAGCCAATGCATATAGTGTATTTATATATTCCAGACTATTTTTACTGTATTTTCCACATCTCTTTATTGTGTTTTTAGCAGGTAAATGAAGCCTTTTGATGAGAAATATGCCTGAAAAATCACAAGTTTGTTTTATTTGATGAAAAAAAAAAAAGACAAAACAAATGCATTTATCTGTTCACAGGTTATTTTTCTCCTCTCATCAGTAAAGAAACAGAACATATATATATATATATATATATATATATATATATATGTGTCAAGGGTAAGGACCTCGGCCCCACATATGTCGGTTCTCATTTGAAAGACGTTTATTCTGCCTTTGTCCTTCACCTTTCCAATAATCATGCATCTTTCAACGTGACGTGCAGTGACTTGTCAATCAACTGGGGTGGCACTGGCACCTGATGTGTCCAATCAGGTTCCAGAGGTGGCCGGCGCTAGTTAGCAATATTTTCCTCAGCATGACCCCCCCTCTATTCTGCCTCTGATTGGCTCATTAGACCTCATATCTACAGTTAGCCAACCTAATCAGTGAAGGCAGTGAGTACTAGCCAATTAGAAACAGAGGAGGGCGGGTCATGGCATCACCATCCTAGAGGAGAAAAATGGCAATTTGGCTGCGGGGGGGGGGGGGGGGGGGTT
>JAPSES010000097.1:16151265-16172629 GCA_029822895.1 Maxillicosta whitleyi | reverse complement strand
CAACCTGGATTGAGGTCCATTGTATAATAGTATGGGAGGCATGTCACTCAGCCCCAACCCGATACCCAGGGTTCATGGGGAACCCACTAATCTAATCTAATCTAATCTAATCTAATCTATTCTATTCTATTCTATTCTATTCTATTCTATTCTAATCTAATCTAATCTAATCTAATCTATTCTATTCTATTCTAATCTAATCTAATCAACAGAAGGCTCCACATTGGGGCTCATGCACTTGTTATTGTTACAGACTGGATCATTAGTGTGTGCAGTCGTATGGATCTGGATCACACTGTGGGCTTACAGAACCGATCAGGTGAAATTGGATCATTTTCCACAGCACACCTGATGACTTCTCACGGCACACTTGTTGGGAAACACTGGTCTAATGTGCAAAACAACTGATCTGGCATCTGTCTTTCATAAGCGCTGGATAATTTTTTTCATCCTTCCCTCAGTGTCCGAGTACGTGAAATCAGGTTTCAACTCTGGAGCGTTTTCATACGGTGGCTTTCATATGTAAATGTCATTCAGATGTGAACGGCATGGGTTGTTACATGTACAGACTGTATGACAATGTAGTGAAATGAGTCAATTTGAAGTTAATGCTTCGGACAACACTGCTGGACATTCATTCATTCATTCATTTCCTATAACAGCTTAGTCCTCTGAAGGATGGTATGGGATGTAGACCAGATATATGCTTAGGTAGGTAGGTATTTATTTATTTTTTTAATATACTTTATACATCGCATCTAAAATTGTACTTTTTACTCATTTTCCATTTGTCCTCTTACATTTCAAAGTGCGCAGAGCCAACCATAGCAACCAGGCTTCTCTGTGCTTTTTACTCCACTGTGTTTGTTTGATAGACTCGGATGGTTTTTATATGAATATTGTACATGGTAGATATAATATTATGATTGGCATTTAGAAACTACCTCTTAAAAAATAAGAATAGTTAAATATTTTTGCCTCTGATACTCCTGCATCAAACAAATGTACCTGCCTGTCATTGATGTGAATGAGAAATGAATAAAAGTCAGTTAAGTAATGTAACTTTTCACCCCTTTTTCTGTTATTCATCAAATTTGATTATAATAATCAATGATATAGTCTAAAATCTTACTTAAATGCATGTATGTGTCTAGTTGGTATATTTGTAAAATTATTTTTGCATAAATGTGTGTGTGTGTGTGTGTGTGTGTGTGTGTGTGTGTGAGAGAGAGAGAGAGAGAGAGAGATTGATGGCTGATTAATTGGTATTGATATTCTCAAGTGAGAAAGCCAGATGGGAAAGACACAGCTTTTATACATGAAATATAAATGTTGTTGAATTTTTCTTTGGACATTATATCAGTCAAGTATGGCAAAAGTTATATGTTCACATTGTTGTTTTTTGTTGTTTGGGTCCAATGTATTTGTGAATGTGCACCCTGAATTTACGTTTTGTCATGCCCCCTATGTAAAAGTCTTCATCAAATGACTAATTAGAAATAAGACTGCCGTTACCATGGCAACCAGTTACGCTAAACATTAACACCAACAGACAAAATAGGAGGAAAACATGTCATGATGTGGTTTAATAATATTGTGGTATGAGAAGAGGAGTGGAACACTGGCCTTGGTGGAGGTCTGACAGACTTTTAATTATTAAGTGAGTCCAGATTTAATTTACTATGTGCTAATCACTCATCATAGCAGAAAAAGCCTTGAAACCCCCTTTATGATCTTTGGGGGAGCATCAATCCCAGGGTGGGAACTATGGCCAACAATGTAATACATATTGCAATGGCTTACAAGATTAATGAAAAAAATCAGATCATCTCTTTTTAGGGAAAAGTGTGATGTGCAAATGGTGTCATGAGTCAAGGACAGTGTTATTGGATCCAGAATATCCCCATACAAGTCATGTTGAGTTTTTTGCTACATGTTTAGTCTTGTTTACTTGTTGAGATCTGTTTAGCAGAATCATTATCTCATATAAGGCATTAGTAATAACTGATAGTAGTAGTAGTAATTAGTTAAGTTTATAATTTGATTCATTTAGGATACATATACATGATCAGTTTCTGTTTTTGTGTCATTTGGATATTCAGATTATAGGTCGACTGATGCCGACAGACTAATGGGAATGGGAATATTTTACACATGCTTCACGGTACTTTAATACAGGTCAACCGATATGGTTTGTCTAATGCCAACGCTGATTTTTTTTTTTTTAAACTGTGGTTAGCCAATGGCTGATATCCACAGCTGATTTTGATGCCGATATTTAAAAAAAAGGTTGTTTTTTTTTTTTTTTTAAAGCATATGGGACATAAAATACAATTGAAACACTCAGATAATTAAGATTTTTATGCAGCAATATACCATATTTTCCAGAGTATAAGTCGCACCAGCCATAAAATGCATAATAAAGAAGGAAAAGACATATATAACTCACACTGGAGTATAAACATTTTTTGGGTTAAATTTATTTGATTAAATCCTACACCAATAACAGACATGTCATATTGAAAGTCAATGTGAAATAAAAATAGAATAGAGAACAACAGGCTGAATAAGTGTACGGTATGCTCACGTTACATGACCCATAAACAACCAACTGAGAACGTGCCTGGTATGTTAACGGAACATATTCAGAGTTATTCAGATAACTATAGCATAAAGAACATGCTAACACGTTTACCAAACCATCACTGTCACTCCAAATCACTAAATCCAATCAAATCTTCATCCTCGGTGTCACTTTGAAACAACTCCGCCAACTCTGGGGTTAGAAGATACAGGGCTTCCTCTTCTACCTTGCTTACGTCAGTTACCGCCAATGTTGAAATCATCAACACAGGCCAAGAGCACCCTCTGGCAGTTTAGTGTGAAAATAACATGCGAAATGACATAATAATGTGTTAATAATTTCACACATAAGTTGCTCCAGAGTATAAGTCGCACCCCCAGACAAACTATGAAAAAACTGCGACTTATACTCTGGAAAATACGGTAAATGAAAATATTATTATACATACACATAGAACTATTAACATTTATTGAACTTCAAGTGCTGCCTACACAGGTGGTTGATCAAGTATAACATTTTTACTACTGATCAAATATCGGCTTTCAAAATATATATATAGATATAGGCCGAAAATTCTATATATCGGTCTGCCTCTAATTCAGATGCTCTGTAATGTACAGATATGTTTGCATTTGTTTAGTTGGTGATATTCTTTTCGAACACATGTCCATGATCAGTTGAATAAATATAATATATATATATAATACCCTGAAATTCCCCTATAGCAGTATTAAACCGTTCTTTGTCCGATAATGGGCGCAGGTTGTCCGGCACCGGGTCTGCTGTGTTTACGGTACACTGGCCCTTTAAGACAGCCTCGCGTTTTCATTGGCGCGGTGACGTCAGCGCCGTGTCGCTTCCAGCCTATCGTCTCCACACGGCGAAGGCAATGGTCCGGGCTCAGAGTCCTGCTCCGGGAGGGACACTTCTACACCGCACAAATTTAGGCACAACACTCGTCGCTGAAATGAACCAGAGCCGTCAGACGGTCGCCCTGGATTAAACCGGAACTTTTTTTTTTTTAAGGATGGCTGTGAACGTGGAAAAGTAGCACGAGACGCCGCACGCTAACCGTTACCACCGCCGCCGCCGCCAACGGACCTTCTTCCACCGCAAAAGCAACTCCCAGCAGATGCACGGCCACCGCTGAAAAATATGCCCCAGCCGAGCCGCCTCAACCCCGGCTTCAGTCGCGAATTCCCAGCGTTTTAACCAGTTTCGTGAGACGTTCGCCTCTTTTCTGCCCGCTCTTTTTTTTCCGCTTCTTACCTACAAACTCCGCCGTACAAGTCTCCGACCCACCTGCGCGAGAGAGAATTATGGCAGGGAAGCTGACAGCAACGCAAGGCACGGGAATACTGCTGGTGACAGCCAACGTCGGATCCCTGTTTGAGGATGTGAGTTTCCCCCCATTGAGAAACACTGTCTGTCTGTCTGTCAACGCTTGTATGTCTGTCTGTGTTTTCTGTACCTGTTTCCTTGACTCGGTAACGTCTCAACCGGTCACGACGCGCGTGTGTCAAGTCGCCAAAACACCTCTACTGTCACGCATGAACACATGACCTCTCTATAACCGTGCACACACATGCTAGCTCTGCTACATGTAGGAGAAATAACACACACTATCTTCTCTATCGACCGCCTGTCATCACTTACACATGAATATCATTTATGTCCCCGCTCTCTCTATAATCATTACCAGCCGTTATCACAGGTAAACATGGATGCAGTAGCAGATTTCCTCTCCAGTACACACCCCCCTTTTAGCCTGACAGGACTGTGCTTGAGACTGTTATCTATTACAGCATGGAAGTACTTGAGCTTGCATGTGTTGAGGTTTGCTTTTTAGGAAGAAACATGACGCATAGAAGTGGTCTCACCTTGGGCTCATACATAGATATATAGATAGATGTGCTTTACTTATCTCAAAATGGGAAACTACAGTGTAGCAGCAGCATGGCACATACATTACCAATAGAGTACCACAGCAAACATGAGTAAAAAAAAAGAAGTACAGCACAAGAGGAAACACTACACGTAATAAATTTGAAATATGAAAAGATATGGGTTGAATCTGGATAATAACTGTAGTCTGCTAAAAGTTGAAGTATTCCAAATGATAAGGTGCAAAATGACATTTAAGTGCAAATGGATTTATGACCAGAAAGTCTTAACGCATTTTTTTGGCTAAAATCGATCAAATATGATCATTCTAAGTGTGTAAATGCACACATTTCGTTTTATTCTGACACTATTATCACAGTCTGTAGGTACTTGAGCTTGCATGTGTTTAGATTTGCTTTTTAGGAAGAAACATGATGCATAGAAGTGGTCTCACCTTGGACTCGGATAGATAGATGTACTTTATTTATCCCAAACTAGGAAACTACAGTGTAGCAGCAGCATGGCACATACATTACCGGTAGAGTACCGCAGAGTAATAAAAGAAGTAAAACACAAGAGCAAACACTATAAATTTGAAGTATGAAAAGATATGGGTACAATCTGGATAATTACCAGAAAGTTTTAACGCAGTTTTGGCTAAAAGTCGATTAAATATGATCATTCTAAGTGCGTAAATGCATAGATTTCATTTTATTCTGACACTATTATCACAGTCTGTCCGTACTTGAGACTGAATGTGTTTAGGTTTGCTTTTAGGATGAACAATGACGCATAGAAGTGGACTCATACATAGATAAATATAGAGATAGATATACTTAATAACTATAGTAAGCTAAAATAGAAGTGGAAGGTGCAAAAAAAGTTGAAATATTCCAAATGCAAGTGCAAATGTATTTATGATCAGAAATTCTCAACATGTTTTTGGCTAAAATCAATCAAATGTGTTTGTTCTTAAGTTGTCTCCTCAGTAAATGCACACATTTCATTCTATTCTATTGGACTATCATCACAGTCTCTAGGTACTTGAGTATGTATGTGTTAGGTTTTCTGTTAAGGAAACACCATGACCCATAGAAGTGGTGTCATAGACCTTTAAGTCTTAACATACCTGTGGTTAAAATCAACCATATGTGCTGCTCTAAATTTGCCCCATCATCATCAGAAGCTTTCTGAGTAAATGCACGTGTTTAATTTTATTGTGAATTCAGAGAACATTCCACTCATAATAACCTGAGAGTGTTAAAGTTTGCAGTTTCTTACACAGCTTCACTGCATAAATTTGTTTGCAGACTACAATAAAACCATGTAATGGGCTGTTTACACTTAAAACTCATTTACGGAGGCTGTTTCCATTGTAAAGGATGTTTCAGTTTTGCTCTCTTGTGCGAGTGCTTTGCTTTACATCAAACGCTGGGGTTTCAGTCCCTTTTTTTTAGCCCCGCTCAGTGTGTGTGTAAACCCATGTTTAACAAACTCAGGGTCCTATTTGTGCTTCACTATCTTGCTTGTGCATGACATAAATGTAGCCTTTCAACTAAATGTTTGCTTTATCAAGGTAGATGTAGTTCTGCGTATCTTTTCAACATAAGTCCAACATGAGACGTGACCCATTTAGGAGATTCAACCCACTTTTTTGTCATGAACGACCAGTTTAGAAAGTTGCATGTATCGTACTATGGCTTAATATTAAAGTGTGTATCAGTACAGATTAAAGAACACATGTCCTTAATTGTAATTAAGTGAACTTATGGTTTGGATACCTTGTCTTATTTCGTGTCCTCAGTATGATTCAGTGTAACTTTATGAATGAATGTGGCATTCATGTAACACGGACTGAACCCAAGAGTTACTCTATGTAAAATATACCGTATTAATGTGAAGACGCAGTTGTTTTCTGACATTGCCGCAGGCTACAATTTGGTAAAGACAGTTGCTCACTAAAATGTGAATTTCACAAAGAAGCGTCCAACTTTAGTCTGACAAAAACAAAACATACTGAGAGTTATTTCTTCAAGCTGGAAGTTAAGAGTTTGACCGTGGAAAGCAACTGTATGTCTACGCTTTCTTTAAATAATGTAAAAATAGAAATATCTTTTAGTGAGTTCAATTCCACTTTCATAAATTTGTATAATTTGTCTTGTTTCTTGACTCTTCTGTTACAATTTATGGAATATAGGCTAATTGTGTTGCGGATCAAACAAGACAATTCAGGACATTATATTGGCTTCTTCAGATAGTTTCAAGACCAAATACTTAATTTATTAAAAAATAATAATCATTACTTTAATTGTGAGTGAAAATAGTTGTAGGGCTAAATCACCATATAGCCTACTTGTAACTGTAACAAATATAAAGATTTTCCTTTTTAGGGCTGATAGTAGGTGTAGTAATTCTGTACTATGTGTATGTCTCCCTAACCAAAGTTGCTATCTTTAAAGTCATTTAGTGCATTTGATATTAGCATTAAAAACATACACTGATAATAATGCAAATATCTCAAATATGGGAACCAATGTTCTTTCATGACTGATGTGGGTAAATGATATAACTAAAATCTATTATAAATCTATTAGAATAATCATATATATTTAACTATAATATGACTGTAAGTAACCAAACTCTAATCTGTAATTTTTAATTATTCTTACGCCGCCTCACATGAAATGATGCTTCAGAGAAAAAAAACAAGCAGTAAAACTAATGTTTACTGTTGGAGCCTCACATGTTTAGTTTGGAAGAACAAGAACACTAAAAATGAACCACAGTAAACAAATGTCTGGTAAACAATATGAAACGTGTTTTCAGTTTTACACATCAGCTCTTTTTTTTGGGGGGGGGAGGGGAGGGTCACAACAATTTCCAAGGTAGAAACATTTGTCCACTGTTCCTCAGCATGCATGTTTGTGTTACATATTTTGTTATTCAGAAGTTTATTCCTTTAATCCTTGTCATTTGTGGTAGTTACTTGACTTGTGCCGATTACCGTAAGTTTATTTTTAGTCTTGCAATAATAGCAACACTAAGGCTGACTTTTTTTTTCCTCTCTCTCCTCTGATTGTAATTTGTAACAACAGTTGTAGTTGTTTTGACACCTGATTTTCTTACTCAGCGGCGCCTCACTGAACGACAGGGTATTTCTTAAGTTGTGAGCACAGGTGGTTATGAGTAACACTGCTGCTAATTTCTGTAAACTGTAGACGCGGCAACATCCTATTCCCATGAAATCATAAAAAAAAAAAAAAAAAGTACTTTAGACAACCTGTCCAGCTGAGCAAAGCAAAACCATACTCGGTGTGGAAAAATAAGAAATAGGTGTGTCTAAGGAGTGTCTTTAAAGGTTGTTGAATTGTATCTGTACCTGTTATCATGCGTTCAGACTCTTAACCTGTTGCTTTTTTCCGCCCTAACTCGGCACCTAGTTGTCACAAATTAAAGTTAAATATAACTGTTACGATTAAACGCATTAAGTTAATTTTGTTTCATTTTTATTGTTGTGTCAATAGTTTCCCTCTTCCTCTCTTTTCACCCATGAGAAGTGTTGATCCCAAACATAAGGGAAGAGCAGTCGCCCTCGCTGGAGTAAGTCTATAAATAGGCTGCTTCTCACAGGCACTTAGCTTTGGGTGTCTCGTGGATTTTTTTTTTTTTTTCACATCCAGACTTCCAACACACTGAGCCAAAAGGCGCTTTATATTCCTTTTTTTTCTCCCGTGTTATAAGTGGGTGAGCTGGTCATATATGTTACTATTCATAGTTCTCAGAGCATTGGCAACCTCTGTGATGCATTTCCAAGTTGAATGAAGCATTTGTGGACTTGATTCAAAGATGTTTCCACTTTTAGTTCTGTTGTGGATGAGAGGACGTGGTGTTATGGCGCTGTAACACAGCCTTGATCCCACAGGAGACAGTGGGTCGAAAGATGACCTTTTAAAGTTGGATTTATGTTCCTGTTCGACTTAATACAGTTTGATCTTGAAATGGAAAATACGCCTTTTGAAGCTCTACTCATTCCAACTCTCAGAACATGGCTGTAAATGTAAACGCACTATGAACAGCCTCATCTGGCAGCTTTACTGTGTTGACACAAGGAAAGTCCCTCTGCAATTATTGATTAAACGCTTTATTGTAAGGCATACACAGATTAATGTCAGACTGATATTACTACCTGAGGTTTACCTTTACCTGGTGATTGATTTTTGCTATTTTTACGCAGTGCAAGCTTTTTCAGCTCTTTGTGTTTTAGCCTAAGGGGATAAACTGGCATTATTTCATAAAATTAATGTGAATGTGAGTTGGTTCCAAATATTTCCCTTGATTTTCTACCATGTGTGGTGTTCATTGGTGCCATCTTTTGACTTTGATGCCAATTTGGGAATAATTCAATGTCTAAAGTGATTAGCAAAACAAAATGCAAAAGCACTCAAATTTACCAACACATTTGCTAATTTGGACCAGAGCAGTGACTTCTTTACACTATAGTCATTCTGTTAGTTGTTAAAGTGTAGAGGTAGAATGATATATTGACCACCTGATATATTGGGCCGATATATTGATTTTTTTTTCAGCCTAAATGTCTTTTTTTTTTTTTTTTTAAATCCAATATTTCATCAGTAGTAAAAATATTATAAGATATTTGATCAGGCACCTGTATGGGCAGCACATGAAGTTCAATAAATACTATGCATACGTATATTAATGATTCCATTTATATTGCTGCATAAAAAGTTTATTTATGTGAGTGTTTCAATTGTATTTTGTGGCCATTGTGCTTAAAAAAATCCTCAAAAATTATCTGTAGTATCGGCCATCTGCTGACAAAAAAAACCCCCCAACAACATTGGCATTAGAAAAACCCATATCGGTCGACCTATACTAAAGTATTTGAAACGCGTATAAAATATTGACCTATTTTTAAAATTTTAAAGCCGTGGTGAGCTGCTGCTGCAAAAATGTAAATCCTGGAATAATATTATGGGCCATTTGATGTTTGGGTATTTTGACCTTTATTTTTTTACAGTAAAAACATGTTCCATTCCCATAGTCTGTCCCATGACAGTTTCACAATTTATCAATTGATTTAAAGTAGCTTTTTCACAATAACATTTCTGTGTGATCGTGTTTTCTGTAGGATTATGTCTTTAAACTGTGTTATATTGGACATGCCCTTGTGAGGTTGTCTAACTTGTTTTATTTCTTCATCTGCAGAAAGACTTTGTACAAACTCCTGCAGATTAAAGTGGACTAACCAAACACTTTTAATCCAGAAAGATACTTAAGAATCATCACAAACAGAGTTGAGTACACTTACTAGTCTAGCAAGACTTATACTGACAAAAACGGCTGGATCTGAATTTTCTACGATTTGAATACCACTCATCAAAACAAATACTTGCTTTTTTTAGTTATACAGTAGTGAGCAATAAGGTAATCATGTAGAAGTAAACACCAGACAATCATTCTCACAATATATTTTAAGTACAACATCCTGTTGCATATCTTTAAAACAGAGGTGTTTTCAGTCCAGGAGCTCCATTCACACATGAGCTGGTTCTGAGTCGAGGATCCTTCCTTGGTAGTCACTTCCTTCCAAGTTGTTTCCTTCACAGAACAGGCAAGAGTCCTTCCTCACAATCAATGCACTCATGAAAGCATCAAGTTAGAGTGCAGAAGACATTCAACTAATCCATTCATATACATAATACAGCTTGGAATATTCGCTGTTGTTGATACTGGTGAAGCTGAGGAGCCCATATAAGCCCATAATACAGTGCCCTTGATTTTTCCACTAGAAGTAGGTGCCCTTAATATGAATATCATCACAGTAGGAAAGTTTCAACATCCTGTCAGATCAGCCTCAAGTGAATGAAACCACTTCTACCCACGCTTTATTGGAAATTGTTTTGTGGCAGTCATTTGTCTTTTATATTTGAACGTCCGTTTATAACGATCTCATCTATATTAAATTATCAGATGTGCACAGGTAGGCTGGCCTCAATTAAATGGTGTTCTTACTCTACTTTTAAGTGTAGATGGTGATTACATATCCACCCTTCATTAAAAATAATGAGCTGTCTATTCTTTATTAAATAATGTAAACTATTGATCTTTTACGTCTGTTCTGTTGGTCAGATCCATCGTGTCATTAAAGCAATTTCAGTTTTCTCTGAATCCAATTATCAGTCATGTTTAAACAATGTTTAAACCTGAGGGCAAACAGTCGACCCAGGCTAAGTCATTTTCCATTGTTGGTCTGCCATGCCGTCCTCAATCTAATAATGGTGGCAAACATTTTCTCCAGCGTTTAAAGTGGTCATCAAGAGCTCACCATTATTAGCTTTTAGTTTAGTCTCATGCTCAAGTTTGTGTTTCTAAGGTAACAAGAGCCCTCAAGTTGAGAACTGAGCTGTTTGTTTGCTTCTGTATTTTAGCAGTAAAAATACAGCCACTCTGTCCAGATACAGCAGGGTTTAGATCTGAAGGTTTACTTAATTAAATTCAGAGGAGCTGAAAGCACTGACTTCTGTGTACCGGGTAGATGAGAGGGACTCTGCATCATATAGTGTGTGTACATACACAGTAGGGGATGAAATAAAATTGAATCAGCTGTGGGAGGATGAAGCAGAATATGGAATATTAAAATGTTCATCCCATTTCCACCCTGCCTCAGTTTGCAGCTACCAGGCATTGATACTGCAGGGGGGCAGCTTCTCTGCTGACCACACAACTGTCAACTGACACAGGATGTGTTTCTTGATGACTCTCTGCTTTTTTTATTGTCTTTTTTTGTTATTTCAGTTCTGAGAATTGTCTTTCCAACATGTTGTTGTCTGGGCTACATTCTTTGATTTATATGCAGTGGAAGATGTTGATTCTTTAAGGTTGAAGGTTGCTTTATTATCCCCACACAGAAATGTGTTGTCTGCATTTTACCCATCCTTACACACAGAGGACCTAGCATTAGCATGTAGCATGCTAGAAGCAGTGAGCTGCCATTGAAGGTACTCAGGGACCAGTTCTCATGTTCATCACAACTGTGGTCGGGGGCACCGACAGGAGAATTTGGTCTTAAGACTCTGGCTTAATCACATGAGGCTGTTTTGCTGAAAATGCAGGGCCAGAATCAGGCATCTTTTTTCTCATCTTTGTTGGGTATTCCTTGACAAATCAAATTGTTCTTCGTGGTTTTAAATGCAAAGTTTAGTTTTATCCCTAATGTGCAGCAAAAATAAAAATATAATTCAGAAATAGAGATATGAAATTAAATCTTAATTACCTGTGCACATATAATCACCAAAGTCATGACATGACAACCTCTTCCTTTTGTGAAATGTGCTCATTATGTCCAGCTTTAATAAAGAAATGACAGGTCTGTTGAGCGTAGTGTAGCCTAAACATGATTACATGTCATGATTACATGATAATATGACTGTTTCACCAAATGGTGCAATCCTAGTCAGAAACAATCAGAGGTAGAATGGGCATGGTTCTTTTCAGAATCCAAGTTATATATATAAAAAAAGAAACAAAACTGTTATGCATGAACACACAGACAGATCTACAAAACTCTCATATCCACTGGTGTGACCAATGAAAATGTTAAGTTACGCTTGACAGTGATGGAGAGATATACCATGTATTATGAATTCCTCCTAGTCCTCAGAATATCTATACCCCAGACGTACCTTCATCATCTGTTCACATCTAGAGGACAGTGGGAAGGCTCAGTGACAGACCCTGGGGTGCCGACGTTCCTTGATCCAAAGGCAGCCTGTAGGAGAAGCTGTCCAGCCAGCCTGCATAACTGTCAGCTGTTGGACCATGTCATTCCTCTATAGGCCATGAGCAGGTCATCATGGTAGTTACACAAACCAAACAGGGAAGGTTGATGATGGAGTCCTGGATTAATTGAAGCAGAGGGGTAAACTTGACCTACGTGGTCTGAGACTGAAATGATTTTACAGATAACAGGTCTTGATGCTCAAACAAAACATTCTCATGTGGTGAAAAATTTAGGAATGTATAAGAACTGCAGGAGAGCAACAGAAATGCATCCTTTTTTCCCTTTAATAAAACCATATAAAGACACAAAGAAGTATTTCAGCTTCTAGCTCTATTTAATGGTGGTATTTCAGTAAAAAGTCTTTCCTGTTTAGAAAATATTTTTAAAGGGTTATGTGTGTTGATAAAATGTTACGCGTCATAGGAATCAGAAATAGCCCTGTGATGAACTGGGGATGTATCCTTTACCCATACGTATCTGGGATAGACTCCGACACCCCTACCCAACATTCACCAGGACTCCATTCTCCCAACATCTAATCTTCAGCCATTCTTCTGAAGCTACAACGACCAGATCTGAGCTAACTTCACTTTTTCCCACAGCTCAAACTTCATCAAACCACAGCTCAGTCCAATAAACTAGCCACTTACGAGTCTTTCCTCAGTGGTGTTTACTGACCTCGGTTTTGCTTGCATTTGTGCAGCTTGAACCAAAATGAACCCAAGCAAAGAAGTAAACTTTTCCACTTTGGTTTGGTCCAGAGAAAACAAACCATAGGTGTGATTTGAGCGCCCTCGTCTCCTCTTGCGCTGTAGTTGCGACTCGACTTACTGAAGGTAGTGGAGCGATCACACCAAGACCTTTGGAGGTTTTCCAGGGCACCGCTCATTCCGATCAAACCAAACGATTAAACGCTGACGAATCAATGCCGACTCTTTGGTTGGCTTTTATTCTTGAGGATGTCAGCTAGCGTCTGATGCCTTCAAGTGCTATGTGGGTAGACTTACTCATATTATTTTAATGATGGTTCCCCACGTTCTCCTTAAGTGCTCTCCTTGCAGTAAACACTGGTCATTGGCAGCGGTTTTGATTTGATTACAACCACTCTGTTTTTGATTACATACACTTCTTATTTGCCAAGATAACCATATGGTGATGCAATGGACTACTATGAATAGCCTCCGTTGTGGGTTCAGTCTTCATCTCACTTTTCATCATGTGTCTTTCTCCCACTTTTACTGCCTGCATATCCCTCTCTTGACCACCGACAACTCATTAGCTCTTACTATCACAGCCAGGACCCCACTGAGCTGACATATTTCCACCACTAAATTTAGAATGGAGCAGGAAAAAATACCTGAGTGTGTCCCAGCTTCCAGTATTTTGTGTTTTTTTTTATGCAGTGGGGAAGTACTTGAGAGGCCTTTGTCCTGACCTAAAAATATAAGCATCTGTGTCTCATTTGTGTCAAAGTCAAGCGCGGTGAATTATATTTTTCCTCGTAAACATATGAAGATGTTACTGCAGTTTGCTCAGGAGGCCTTGGAAACTATATTTAGCCTGTTACCACATATCTGATGCTTGTTACGTCCCTAACTGAATAATGTAGTTGAATATTCAGGCAGCTTATTTATAGTATTGGCAGTAGTAGTATTGTATGATACTGGTGGATGCTGTCAGGGTTTTAAGTGTACAACTCACAAACATGTGACGCCGTCGTAACAAGAACCTGAAACGTAACACACTCACTACTCAACATCAGATTAATAAATTGTGTCCATCTCTGCGTTTTCCGCTCTTTCTCAACCCTGCTTTTACGAGCAGGAACTCCACAGCGAGGTCCGCGACTAAATACTTCATCTGACAGGTTGGTTTTTGCAGCACGTTTATTCCTCTGCCAAAGACTGTTCCAGTGTGTTGCTGCAGGAGTGGAAAAGTTTATGAAAGAAAGATCAGATGATGCTATTTTGGTGTTCTCCCTGCTCTGCCCTCCTCCGTCCTGTCATAACACGGAATTAGAATATCAAAAGGAAACGACGACGGAAAGAGCTTAAAGTCACCACCAGCAGGCTTTGAAACAGCCAGTGTTATCCCAGTATCATCCTACAGTCACTATTGTATAATTAATAAATCTAATGACTAATTAGAGCAGTATCTAACACATCTTATGTAGCTGCAGCAAATGATTTCTTTGGGTCGTTTTCACAGTACACGCATTCCATTTTTGAAGATATCTTCTGTAGGTTTCAGGCGTATGAAATAAATTTAACCCATAAAGACCTAATGCTAATTTAGCGGCAGTTCCCAAATGGATTTTTCTTTACATTTAACCTTTCTTAAGTGACTTATCACAGTTTATTGTAATGCTATCTTCTGTAGTTTGAGGGTTGTTTTTAGAATAAATCGTGTTTTTTTTCCATATTTAATTAATTGATCATGATGTTTGTAAATAAATTCAAAGTTAATTATATCAAAAACACAGAAAACTGAAGAAAAAGTGACTTCTTCATTAAGTTATATCATTAACTGAACATAAACCAAAAGTTGTCCCTTTTCTGTTATGATCCAACTCCATGGGTTTTACTAGTGAATCAATGTTGTAGAAGATGACAGTGTTTCCATGGTAACTACAGAGCCTCTGAATGTCCAAATGGATCATATCTGATGACAATGAAAAAATGATAAATTGTATTTTACGCCAATTATTTACATGTATTTATAGGATTAATGAATGAACAGGTATTAATCACACAAACCACTGGTGGATGTTTGTGTCTTTATGGGTTAATTATGAGCTCCTTTTGCACATTTTAGCTTTTAAATAACGTGAATCCAAGGTCTCTTCTGCTTAACCCGACTTCAGTGCCTCAAGGATCCTTTTATTTTCTGTGTTAGCCTTGACGTGAGACGTCGCGCTCACACTGCTCTCAGTTGTTTTTGCAGAGCCTTGTGGTGGAATGCGTTCCAGATTACTGACTTGTTGCAGCAGCCTATTGCTGTAACAGCTGGACGTCAATCACCAGATAACTCATAATGTCAAGCAAAAATAATTAGATCAACTTAAAGGGGTCATAGCTGATTATCTGCTGATGTCACAGCCGCCGTCATTAGCTTGTTTTTATTTATTTGAAGAAATCACAAGGTTTCAGTCCAAGCTGACAAAATTATATTATGATGGATCCATTTCAGAGAGCCATGGTGATTTTGTTGTACTACTGCTGTTTCTATACCTCACATGGAGTTAAAGAACTTTCAATAATGTGCATTTGTTCCACATTAATGATTATGCTGTCCACACTAGCATGAATATCATCTAAACAAATATCTTTTTTTTTTTTAAAATTTGGAATACGCGCTGTTCGTTTAACAAAACATCACTTGCCACGCGACGATGCAAAAATGACTTCAATCTAGTACACACACGAATACAAAAACCTTGGACACTGTAGGGACAGTACTGCACGTAGGAGATCCAGAGGCATTAATCTGTCATGAAGGTGAAGCAACAAAGATAAGTTCAGTTGTAAATGTGCGTCACCTTAAATGTTGGCTGTGGTTGTGGAAATTTATCCGTTTATATGATGTGGATTTGGCTCGTTATCTGTGCTGATCTCGATCTACTGCAGGTCATACACTGATTTCTACACCTGGATATGATGATTCAGGTGCAGCTTCATTACGCAGAGCAACAGTTATATGTATGTGACTTTTTTTTTTTTTTAATCTCTCTATTTTCAGAGTCCAGACAAATGCAAACTGGAGTTTTAAGAAAATATATACATTTTGGAAAACATTTTTATTTTTTTTTAAATCTCAAGTTTTTGTGACCTGAAATGCTCCTTATATGTGGATGAGCAGCCCAGACATAGAGGAATTATATTTATTTTGTGAATATCTGCTTTTGTTTGGAAGGTGATCTATATATAGCTGTGCTAATTGACATTTTTGTCTCTTTATTCTCTAAAAATATTGTTTAAAGTTGACTAGAGTAGCAAATACAGGAGTGAAGTGACTTACACCCGCTTTTTTATTTTTCTGGAGACATCGTCTTGCTTAAGTTAATAAAGAATGTAATTTAAAAAATGCTAACATGGACTATAGATCCTAAAAGAACATTGTCCACTTCTGTTACTATCTACTTTTTTATGCTGAATGTCGACACAAGGTTATTATCTTCTTTCTTATCTTCAGATACCCTTATTTAGAAGTACATTAATTATAACTCTTTAACTTGAATCAAAATCTTTGTTTGAATCATTCAGTAAAGTCCAGTGCCAGCAGTGTTTTTAACAGAAATGTATTTCTATTCTAGTTGTAGTCTAAAATGAAATATCATGGCTTGTGAAATGATGTTTAAAATCACCTTCAAATACATTTTTTTTTTTTTTCGTTTTGGAAATGGGAAGTGTTGAAATTTTGGTGAGTGATTCATTCATAAACTTAGATCAACCTCACACATCACCATCATAGGGTTTCATCCTCCAACACATAATTCTAGAGGCTTTAGAATCACCACTCTACCCTGGGACTGTGTGTTAGTTTGCATCTTCCTGGGAGCTTATCGGGCTGTTTTTGCTGAGCTGTATCTCCCAGGTGCTGACTCAGGTCACCATGTTCCAGGAACAAAGCAGAGGAGGAGAGGCTGTTCAGACTCAACTGAGCAGAGCGGGGATGTGGAGATGATTATGAAGCTCATGTGGAGCCTGACCTGACCTGACCGGTCTGAGCTGTTGATCTTACCTGGTAAAATAAACTGTCACAGGAGGCTCCAGGGAGAAACGGAGCATATGTACATCCATCCACACGTACACTTTAACAGTGATGTAGTGCATGAGACAGGGACTTTTCCACAGCTCATTGACCCCACTCAGGAGGATTTGATAATGTGTGTGAGCAGGACTGGACAATGAGCAGCCAGGCCCCTTTGGACCCAGATAAGGAACTGGGATAAGGGTGGGAGTGTCGACGCGGAGCAAGGGAAGCTTGGGTTCAATCCAAGAGCCATAATTATCCGGGATGGGAAAGCCAGAGAGGCAGACACCCCCCCACCCCCCACACACCCCATCCCGCTGATGAGGCCAAGGACTCATTCATAAGATTCTGAGACAACAGTAGGGGTTCAGTCCCCATGAAAACTGCAGTAGTACAGATGATTCCATGGCATAATCTGTACAGTTAGTGACTCAGCTTGTGTCCGCTCAGACTCAGAACGTAATTAGAATTTCATTTTAAGTAGGTATATTTAACACAAAATAGAAAGGAGGGGACGGGTCGGCCCAAATGGATTTTCAGCATTATCTTGGATGTTTTATTTTCTGTCTTTGTAAAGAATTAAGTTTTATTTTATATTTGTTGCTAGGAAAAAAATCTTCTTGGTATACCTAACCATGAATATGCTGCTGGTTTGGAACGCAATTCTGCATTCAGTGTGAAATACATGGAGTTACTGGGATTTTTACAAGATAATTTCTGGTGATTTTACTGATGCAAATATGCTGTTGAAATAAAACCACAATCTTCTTACTACCTACCGTCATTTCCAGTTGTGTATTGACACATCATTTCCTAAGTATTTCTGAACAAACTTCAGAGACATGCTGTCAACGCAAACAACTGATAAACTCAGGCATTAGATTCTGACAGATTTGACAACTTTCAACCACTTTTTAGTTCCTATCTGACACTGGCCCTTTTTTTTTTTTTTTATTACCATTCAAAGTCAAATGCAAAAAACTTAATGTAACTAGTCTGATGCAAAACACACTTAAAATGTTTGCTTCAACCTCTTGCTGCTAATTTATATTTATGTTGAATTAAAGGAAAATTTGAAACACACTTCTTCACTCCACCGTTAAAGTTTTCTAATGACGGTAAATAAAGCAGCTCAGCAGGGTTTCACGTGAGCGTCATCTGTGTCGTTCTAATCGATTCCTGTTATTGACATTTTAATGCTGCAACACTAAACCAGGTTACTTGTATAACCCGGTTAAGATCAGGGTACATGCAAACATTCATGACTGGAATGGTAATAAGCCCATCCTATCATATCACCACACCCACAGAGAAAGTTACAGGCATGCAGAAAGGAGTTACTTTGAGACAAGTCTTTGCTAAATGTCTGAATGAACACTGGAATTCCCAAAGTATTCCCGTGTCCAGACATGCACGGCTGTTATGTCATAGAGAGAGGAGAGAGAGAATCATGTCATAATAGATATACTGATGTCTTAAATGTATACCCCATTAGATCAGATTACATGATGAAAATGTTTATATCTATAAACCGTTTTTTAAAACAATGTGAATGACATGAACAACCTAAAATTTCTTAAGAAAAATAAGTCCAATGTTAACAATATTAACTTACAGATCACAGTGAGTCTACTGATAACAGGTAGAATATTAGTAAAATTACACTTCCCTTAAGGCATTAGAGGTCGTTCATTCAGGCTATTTACTTTTTTGTGTGAAATTACAGTTTATTTTAGTGTAAATATAGGAAAGTTACATGAAAATATTTACATTTGCAAAGAGAAATATTTGGAGTTGTGAGTATTTAAAGGTTATTAGGTTAATATTTAACTGATCTGTACATGGGGCCTGAACTAAATTATAAAGTGTAATTTTTCACTTCACAAATTCATCCTGTGGGCCAGATTGGAACCTTTGGCGGGCCGCATTTGACCCACGGGGCGCATGTTTGACACCCCTGGTCTTGTGTTTTGGAGCGTAATGTGCAACTTTATCTTCAGTTAGTGTTTAATTCAAGCTTTCAAGGGTTCATCATCTATGCAGCTACGCAAATAATTATATTTCACTTCTAGTACAAGCAAGATGAACTTAAATTTGATTTTAAAGATGGAAGATTTGATAGCAGATTCTTTAAAACATTGCGACAAAACACAAATCTATTGCATTTTAGATTATATTAAGATCAGCTGGAGGTTGTTTGTTGAAACTAATAACACAAAGGGATTAAAGATGACAAATAAGGGAATGGTGGCTCTGTACGGTCACATGGAGACTGTGGAGCCTGTTTTTAAAGTTGTGATAAAGGTGTCGTAACAAGGTGGGTGTGACCGCCATGAGAATCATAACTGAAGTTTGAGTTTTATCTATTGATGTGGTTGGAAAGTTCTCAGCTCGATGGTGACCTTGTTGGAGTCCTTCTGTGCTGAACTGTTTTTATGTTTTTTAAAAGTGCGCAGTGAAATTGTTATGCTGGTTTTTGCAGGGTTGGAGTTTGCGTCAGACATGTTTATTGAAGGAACTTGGCTGCTTCTCATCTTGTAAACATTAAGTGTTTTAAGAGCTATCTTTGCCACAGCTCCGTCCTCTTTAAGGTTTTATCTGTGACCCACATCCACTTAACCAACATACAGCTTGGTGTGACGATGTCGGTTTTACACAGTTTACTATATTTGTCATAGCCACATTTGCACATGCTATTCTCGCTGTGCTGCTGTGTTTTCTCACGGCAACTGCTGAGGAGGCGCACAAACTGAATGATTACAGAAGTGCTCATACCTCCTTTATCTCCAGCAGAAGCCAAACCTCTTAAATAAAGGAGCCATGGCTTCCAGCCTGCTACTGCTGGTGCAGATGCAGGGCCTGGGGGTAGTCTTTGTGTCTGTTCTGGACCACATTCACCCAACTGGCTCTTACCACCAGCAGCTGCAGGGTTCATCTAAAAAAGGGATGCAGAAAATTGTATGTTGGTCACAGACGTCACATGTCTTTATAGATCAGATAAATAGAAAAGAAATCCTCACAGACTACAGTTTTTTTTTCTGCCGTCTGTGATGATGAGTCGGTTTGTTCGTACAAAAATCGATTGCGGGGTCTCTCGTGAACTATTTGTAACTATTTCTGATGTTACATTGTTGAAGGAAAACAGATCTGTAGATAACGTTGCTATAAATGGAAGGGTCCAAAGTTAGGACTCGCTGATGCTAGGGGTCATTGTTTGTTTGCCTTGACAACATTTCCATGTGTCAGATAGTTTTTTTCCCCCTTGTTTTCTCAAACATTAAACCACTGTCATGACACTGGTGAAGTCAAACTGTAAACTCTTCTGGTTCATTTAGTTTTCTTTTTTGTCAGACACGTAGTCTGACAAAAAAAAATTTTTTTTAATGAACTGTAAAAATATAGACACTATAAACTTTTTTGGATTATTACGTGTAAACTTTTCTATTTAAGTCTGTTGACACAAACCGACTGACGTTGTAAATGTTTTACACATGGCAGCGTAAAAAACATTTATTGGTTGTTTTATATTTTTTAATATTTAATGGGCAAGAGAAATGTGTTGTAGATGGCACACTGACTTGTGTAAGCTGCAGTGAAACTGCGGTTTTTAGGAGTTTAAAAAAACAACCCATACGTCTAAATGTTTTACTGTAGGTTAAAATAAGGACATATTGTATTAACTCAGTAAATCCAAATAAAACTTTCATGAAACTGTTTTACAGCTATGGGATGTTCACAAAACTCAACCAGCAACAGGTTGTTCAACTGAGAATTGAACTTATTATTAGATCCTACTGCCATTGTCTGCTCTTCAAGAATCAGAAGTGTCCTATTGTGACATTTTATATCATATGATGAGTATATAATGGCTCTTTATTCTTTTATTTGTTGCGTGCTGGTTGGTTGGTGCTGTATTGTCTTTATTGTCCTGTTTGTGAGATGTCAAACTCCATTTACACATGTGCACTTTATATGGTCCTGTGTTTGGTCCTGTGTCATTTCACTGTGTACATCTATAGTTGGAAGCAGAATAGAGCAGTTTGTTCGGACTTGAGGAGTTGAGAAAGGCTGACGCTCATTTGGATTTACCCAAACAAACATAGCTTTATTCCTCTAGGAATATATAGCTGTTGACAGTTGGGGTTGGTGATGATTGAACAGAATGATTTACAAAGATGTACAGGAACATCACTGTAATGCTTTGGTCTGTTTGGGTTTTAGATTTTATTGTGAAGCAGCTACAACAGGAAGTTATTTTTTTATATAGCTGTTTATATCTACTTGAATTAGACTTATTGCCCCTCCCTCAGTGCCATTTTTATTAATGTCATACTTGGGTACCT
>JAPSES010000097.1:16133756-16151165 GCA_029822895.1 Maxillicosta whitleyi | reverse complement strand
GCTGTTTATATCTACTTGAATTAGACTTATTGCCCCTCCCTCAGTGCCATTTTTATTAATGTCATACTTGGGTACCTGGACAAAAAGGCTCCCATAGACAGGAAAGTGTATGAACAAAATCAACAGTTCCTACAAAATGGTTGGATAATGAAGTATTTCACTTTCATTTTGTTAAAAATACTTTTATCTGAAATACATTTGACCTAAAAGGAAAATAAATCAGTTTACTGTCTCACCAAAAGTCTTACTAATGGATTTTTGTAAAAACTTCAGCTGACAGAGTAGAGTCTGCTCACATATCTGAAGGGCATGAAATGAAAAATCACATGCCAGGCCCTCCTCTGCAAACTTCTGGAATGAAGTTGCTTTGAAAGTTAGAGAAAAAAAATTTATTTGAAAACCAGCGGAAGGTGGCTCTTCTTATACTTTCACCTTGAGGCTTTGTTCATGTGTTATGTGCTGGGTGATGAATCCACAGAAGAGCAGGGTTTCACTCCTCTTCTCCTCCTTACTCCGTTTATCCCCTGCAGAGTCCTCTCCACTCACCAGTTCCCTTTATCTGTTTCCCATGCACACTCAGCCACACATTCCCTGTAGGACGGGTGTTTATTTAACCCTAAGCCTTTGATGGAGAGTCTTATTGTCTCTGTTCCATGTAGAGGCGCTGGGTGAATATTTCCCAGTTAAGGCCATTGTTTTTTTTCCATCATAGCCCCAGCCTGAAAAAGAAGAACCCGGTCTGGCCAAGTCATTAGGCAGGGCCTGGTACTGACGATACTTTTCCTTCTGCCTTTTACTTTGGCTGTTTTTAAGGGGATCCCTGTTCATGAGTCATGTTACTGGTCAGAGCACCTGGACAATATGACCATACACTCACAGAAAACATGATTACACCGCCCTTGTTTTCTTCAGTTTCCTGTTCATTTTAATGCCTGGTACAACTAAACGTACATTTGTTTGGACAAATGTAATAATAACTATAATAATCATACTTTCAGAGCTGATATCTATCCATTTTCCATGTTTTTCTTGATAAAATCACTTTAGTACATACATCAATATCTATGTCATTGTAGTGACAAAAACAGTGCTTTTATTCATTCCATGTTTTCTTTTCTGTCTGTTTTAGTCACAGTGATAGACACGAGTTGTTACTTGCATAACCATCGTTTTTGATGACTTTTAGTAGTCTACTAATGTTTTTCCCAACCGTATACTGTGGCTGTAAAGTATGGGATCTATTCCGCATTAATGTCAATGATACTGAATCCAGTTTATTTGACTTTGTGTGAAACTGTCATCTCTTCATCATGTTGGACTGATGCAGTCGTAGCTCTGTTACTGTTGAAATAGTTTAGTGGTGATGTATTGTCTATAAAAATCTTTGCCTTGTGTTCGATGTTGATCGGCTAATGTGCCGCATCCAAAATACACAGAGTGTTTTCATCCTTGAGATGCAAATACAGGGCCAGCTGTCACAGGGTGCTGGTGTGCAGGGGGGGCTGCTGTGGTGTTGGAGCTTGATGCCCGCTTTAATTACTCGATCATTAGTCCTCCTACTGTGTTTCACTTCTGGAGAAAATGAAGGCTTAGAACAGTTATAGACCAAGAGTATGGTATATTATCAAAGTACATGGACTTAAATAATTATGGCATACCTGATATTGACTGTTAGTCTCAGTGAAAAGTCATTGCTCAACGATAAAGTATTATATACTCTACTGAAAACAGCTGTAGGCCAGTTGTATAGCATCATCATGTTTTCTGTAGAAATCTCATGAGCTTTGTTTTGCTCAGTCTAAAGGTATAAAAGGAGACCCTGGAGAGAGGTTGGAGTAGGAATATATAAAGGCACTTCATGTTTTCAATGGGATACTGCAGCAGCAGTACGCATTGTGGTGCAAATGTCTGAATAATGAAGGGAAGAAGCCCACTGCATTGCCTGTTGCTGTGCGCATTGCTTATGGAGCAAATGATTAGCAATATAAGGCTCCTTTTTTGGATTGCTAATGTGTATGACCTCTGGTGCAGGCATACTGTATGTTGTTGAAGTAATCAGCTGAGCCGTTTGACTTTCACTTTTTGTTCTTTACTCTTTTAGTCATTATATAGTGATTTGAGGGGATCGACGCTGCCTTTTTTAACCATGAATCTCCTACCAGGAGGCTGCTGGGAAAGCATAAACTGTGGTGCAAGCCTGTAAGAATGTAAATAGTGCAAGTTTAATGAAATATTCTTCGTGGGAAGTGACACGGATCACAAAGACGAGCTAAAAGGCTGGTTAAAAAGTGTTGTTTCAAACTGCTGGCTGGGGGGTTTGACCACTCCCCACTGATTTCCCTTTTTGTTTCTGAAATTGTCACAGGAGCTTTGCCAGTTTTCCAGCATATGTGTATAATCGCGCAGTGTGGTTTGTGTGTGTGGTCGCTGGTAATGCTTTAACACCCCTAGTCTGTGCTGAAGGTTATCACTTGGTTTATCAGTACCGGCAGTAAAGTTTCCACTGAGGACAACTCAAACAATGCAGACCCTCCCTCGTCCCTCTGCCTCTTTGGCCTCTCCAGACAGCTATATATAGAGCTCAACCACAAATATATCTTTGTCTAAGACATCCTTTTATTTCTTTATTGTGTCATTGGGGGGGCATAATGGTCCCTCGGTCCTGATTCTGGGAAATGGTGACAGTTCAGTATTGAGCCTCACCCGAATTTCCTCTTCTAGTGACAAAAACAACAGGAGGACAATAAATCAAGAAGGGTGTGTGTATTTTCAAGGTTAAAGTGGTGATACTTACTCTATAAGTCACACTATTCTTTGGGATGTGTCCCTGTGGAATGTTTGACTCCAAGTACATCTTGTGCTTATTTTCTGTTTCTTCCTCTCTGCTGTATCAAAGCCACGTCAGTGATAATGAATTGTTACTTTAATTTGAACGTGGACTTGTAGAGCAGAAAAGCGTACGATCAGGCATTTATTTAAGTTTTCAGATTAGATAGGCTGTCCATAAACAAAAGGTCCTAGCCCTGACCATTTTCCTGCAATTCCTACACGCTATAGTGGAAGTGTCTTAAAGTTTAGCGTCACTAATATCCACTAGAGGATGGCTCCAGAAAGCTCCATGAAAAAACTCCCACTACATCTGTGGGTTTTTTCTTTCTTTCCAGGAATCATTCTGGTCTCATTTGTTTGATTTAATTTCTCTACTTTTGAGTCGTTAGAAGAATGACGTCTCACTGGCCTGCTGAGTCAGACTTTCAGATCTTTGCTTTGCTGATGCTCTGTTGTATTTTTCTTCTCATGGTGGACAGCTTCACTCTAGTTATAATTAATAAGTTACACTAACAAAACCATCAAATTATTTTGTTACACCTCGGTTAATGAAGTTAGCATTAGCTCACCCATGTCCTCTTGTAGATCTGCCTTATTGTCCATATACAGTCACTTATGACACCAACAGACCCAAGACGGCGACAGCCAAAATGCAAACTCTTCCACAAACTAATGATTGCTGTCATGGAGGGTTCTGTTCAGTTCTTTTACTGTTTCTATTCCAGACAAGTGTTTGTGTTTTTGGTATCTCTGGATCTGGCCCGTCCTGAGATGCCAGTCCACATACCAGCTGAGCAGATGGTCCTGCCTCTGCTCTGCCTGCTTCACAGCTTTTTTATTACCTGGTTTGGCCAGCATGAGGCCAGTTAGGACAGGAAGATAAATGTCCAGTGAAAAGAAGTACACTCATCCACCTGCTAATGCTCATCACTTAGCTTTTATAGGTATTTGCTTTGTCTGTATGACAGATGGAAGCTCTGTTAAGTTGTGTAAGTAAAATTAAATTTATGCAACTGCTGCCATTTTCCACCTTTGCTGTCCTGCTGAACTAGTGTACTAGTCAAAGAGAAGGATCATCTACTTACTGAAAAAGCATATAAAACTGTTAGGACAGTGTGGTACAAGGGTTTACAGGGTTTGGCGTCTGTTTTGTCACTGTCTTGTAAAATGAGCAAAAACCTATTGCTTAGCTGTTACTTTTTTATGTGGCACATCTTTATTACAAATTGTTATTATAGCTGTGAAGGGATATGGATTATGCCATTTGTGAGGTGCTGTGCTGTTCAACTTTACACCCTTTGACCTCTCAGAGTATTTAATATTGAACTGAATCTGTAATAATAAGACTATAAATATATAATTCCAGTTGACAGCAAGTCCTAAAAGAATATGCAGTCAGCCTCAAGAAGACACGAATGAAGATGAAGATGACAATGAATATGAAGACAATGGTTCCAGAATAAACATTTTGGACCCATTTACACCAGGTTTTCAAATGCAAATACCTTACTAATGATGGGCTACAGTCATATTTAATGAACACAAATGTCCTGAACAGAAACATTTCCAGTCTAAACTCCAGCTCCAAAGCAGATCTGGTCTCAGCGCTGACTTTAACCTAGGAGTCAGAAAAGGGGGCCGTGTCTGTCCCACCATATACCTGACAATTCTACTGGTCACAAAGTTATCCAGCATCTCAATTACCCAGATGTCTGTCCATCTCAGGTACATTTAGATTTCCACTATCCTTGGACTTAATGATCGTCCAGAGGATTGTGTGTCTGCTTTTTCAGTAGAAACACTTGTGCTTCACTTTGTGCTTATATATAGAATATATGTAGAGCCAAACATAGAAACAATGAGACTTTCAAGGCAGAGTAAGTGTCTCTTTGCCTCCTGAAAGTGGTTGATGACAGAGGTGAAGTGGTGGGTGAAGGGGTTCTTAAGAGGACAGGTGGCCTTTTTTTCGTGTCTTCGTAATAGACATTGTGCTTTTGTTTGACACTGGAGAATCTATCCTCCCATTTTCCAGATTTTAGTATTTTTATTTATTTATTTCTTACCTCAGATTAATTAACAAAGTGTTACTAATATGAATTAATAAGAAAATTCTTCCAAACTTAAAACCACTGAGAATCACACCAGAAAATGCCACAGTGAAGTTCAGTAGGAAGGTTTTGGCTGCATACGGATATCATAGATTATAAACGGGAGATTGTAAGATATCTGGACAAAGACTTTTACTTATAAGGCTGTGTTATATAGAGCACAGGTGTCAAACATGCGGCCCGGGGGCCAAATCTGTCCCACCAAAGGTTCCACTGTTTTTTTCTCTTTGTAAATGTAAACATTAGTATAATTTAGCAAAAAATCTGAATAACCTGAAATGTCTTAACAAAAGTATGTGCAATTTTAATAATATTCCACCTGTTACTAGATATTTTTGTGTATCTTTAAGTTATAATGTACATGTGGAAATGATAAACTAAAGCATAATAGTGTTAAAATTATACTTTTTTCAGTTTGTTCATGTTATTCACATTGTTTGAAAGGATAGTTTGTAGATGTAAACATTTTCATCATGTAATTTTACTTTTTCCACTGTAAGAGGAAAGTTTAAAGTTGACATTATTTATGTATTATTGTGTTATTATTTCACTGGTCCGACCCACTGCAAAGAACAAATTTAGCTGAATGTGGCCCCTGAACTAAAGTGAGTTTGACACCCCTGGTCTAAAAGTTCATATACACAACAAATATATAAATACTAGTTATTTTTTTAAAGCCTTAAATGAAGACAAATGTGTAAATAAACAGGTAGCAGTTATGGCAACACATTTTTGTCCAATATCTTAATGCTGATCTTTAAAAAGTCATGCATTATATAAGAGCAGGTTGTGTAAGATTGCTTTAACATCTTGTTATCTATTTCTTTGAAAACCCTATTTATGTTATGAGTACATCAATTTAAATAATTATCAATGACAATAAAGTTTACATGTTGGTCGTATCGATTCCTGGATTGTCTGTTTTATTGGGATTGCTGCAGCACATTGAAGGAACGCGCTATTGAACCTGTAACAAACTGCCAATGATATGGTAACAACATTTTTTAAGACGTTTTATTCACGTCAGATTCATGTGTTTACAAGCAAAGTCAAACATCAAGTCATTATCCAACCATTTCCTTTACATTTTAAACAACTGCAATTAACTTACCTGGTATAATAAAGGTTAAATAAGATAAACATTGATTTTTGGTCCTCAGTGGAGTTACAATACATGAGGCTGTTAAATTATATATGTGTGGAACATCCATAAATCCAGAAGCAGGCACCTATAAATGAGGATAAAATTCTTGTTCAGTGTTAAAATATGCATGACTTTAATGAAGCAAAACAACTTTGAAACATTTTGGTAGTGTTTTACTTGACAACATGTACAACATAAAACCTAAAGGCACAATTCTGTTTCTTATGGTTGATTTTTATTTTTCATTATTTTTTGGTGGTGTTTGTCTTTCTGGCTCTTCACACCTTTTTTGTTTACTCTCTACTTTTAGTCAGTGATGAAAACCTAAGTCAAAGTTTGTCAATCTGCTCTATTATATTAAAATTACTAAATGGATTCATCTTAAATCAGTGCCACGCTAACAAAGAGGAGACGCAGCTGTTTTTGAGTATGTAATCAGTGTAATTTCAGGCTTTTATTCTCTGCTTTTGTGAGGTTTTTGTTATAATACTGTATTTAGAGATGACATGTTGCTAAAAAGCGTCACTCACCTTGTGTGTAGCCCGTGGGTGTCCATGTCCTACAACTTGGCATTCATTTCACCACTATGAAAGTGAAGGAGAGTTTCAGCACACGACACTTTGCATTTTCTTTGCCACAGGTTGGTGGTTAATATTGGTTTTTAGTAGACGACAGCAGGGTGTGTACATATTCAGTTTGAGTTTGTATAAGTTTCACATCTGGAGCAGAGAGATTACATAGAACTTTGTCTCTCAATTCCTGTTTGTATGTCTCATGATGACTAGTCTACGCTCCTTATCCTGTGTGTGTTTGTGTGTGCAGTCTCTATTTTGTCCTGTCTTATTGTATGCCTGTATTCAGCTGGAAGGTCACCACAGAGTGACAGGACTGCCCCGGAGACGTGATTAGATATATCAGATGATGAATGGGAACAGACTCAAGTAAATAGGAACCCGGGTGGTTGAATCTGTATGAATGATGAGGTGTTTTGTGAGGCGGTGGCAGCAGCGGCAGCAGCAGCAGTCCTCTCTGAAGGAGATACAGACTGACAGACAGCAAGGACACTGCTGCAGCGAGTTAATGCATGAAAACAGTCAGTCGTTTTGAGGATAGGTATAAGACTAAAGCAGGTCAGTCAGTATTTGGTTTTTCCTGTCTGCTGTGCACAGGCTTTTTTTTCTCCCCTGTGTTCCAGTGGAAAATGGTGTTTTCAGCGCCTGCCCACGTCCCTGCTCCCACTCATCTATGTAATGTATCAGTATATGTTTCATATGGGTCTTTCCAGGTTTGGACTGCACCTGCTTCTCAGTATCAGGGTGATGTGTGTGTCAACAAATCCCATCTAAATAATCCTAAATTAAAGTATCTTAATGCTAAACACTACTTAACATGTAATATCAATGTTTCCATTTGCGTAATAGTGTTTCCTCATACACAGACTTAAATCTGATGTATTAGTGGCTAGGGTTAGACCGATTTGGGGCCGATACTGCTTTTGCATACTAAATTTACATCTAAAAAATGACACAATGATAACAAATATTCCAGATCTCAATTTAAAATAAACATTTATTTAACAGTAAAAAATAACTTGAGGCAGAAGTACAGAACAGAATATTTTAGTTAAATAATAAATACAAAATGAAAAATAAATGTAAAAAATATTGCACACATGTTGTCAAATTTCCATTCAAATGGAAAAAGTGTATAGTGCGTTGGATTATTCAAGACATGCCCATATAAAAAGTAAAACAAAACAGGGAGGGGTAATGCTGCATATGCGCTGCAGGGTCTTACGGCAACAGCGCTGTCCACGGATGCCCGTCTGTAAATGCTGGTGAAAATAAGGTGAACCCATGCGAGAATCGGCCGATCCATGTAAAAAAAACCTCAAAAATTGGTCAGATTAATTGGTCTATCCTTATTAGTGGCCAACATATAGTATTTAGGAAGCAATTTTAGCATTTTTACCTTTTTTTGTGCAGGTCTATAGTGTGAAGCTATGGAAGAAGGAGGTTTCTGACAAAATACCAAGGCAGTGTGCATTCACAAAACTTTTAGTTTATGAGCAGAACATCAGTTTATTATACCCCATCTGTGCTAAAATAGGGGCTCGATTCAAGATGAAGATAAAGAACCTGTAACATAACTGAAAAAGCTAGTACGCCAAACCGTGTTTAGCTGTTTTACTAATTTGTTACATAAACAGTACGTCTAAGACCCACCCACTCCAGACCCACCGCATAGTCTCGTCTCATCTCACTACATGAACATGATCTGAACTCGATATAAGTCTGACTTCACTACTTAACAGTGGAAACAAAACTTCTCTTCTAATATAGATTAAAGGTTAAAGTGGAACCAAGTGATAAGTGGGGGTGCAGCACTTCTACACATCACATCAGATAACATTAAAGTCTGTGGGATTCCCTGAATGTAACTCACTCAAACAAAACAAAAGCGTGCAACACAAATGCAAAGAACGCGATATAAGACTTAGAAATCAAAATGTGCATTATCTCTGTATTTTAAGAAGGATTTCAGGTCATGTGCTGCTCTTCACTGGTGTTCTGCAGCACATTTGTGTAACATCCAGGCCTGTCAAAGACTCGTCTACCCTTCATACTTGGCCACAAGGCTTATTTCAGATTCTAAAATAAGTCAAACTCCTCAAACTGCCAAAAACGACACATTTAAAGTGTGTCAAACATTCCCCCCGAAAAGTAGGCTGCCCTCATCACTTTCCCAAGTGTGGGCGGCCCTGTAATGTCAGTTCATAAGAAAGTTGCAAAAGTAGATTGTGAAATTATTCAAGTGTGTCATGAAAAACGCACACAACCACATGAATTGTTTCTATGTTTCAATAAAGAAGAAGTAGATTTGGCGTGGCTCTTTCTTGTGGTCACTGTACCAGTTGACTCTAGTGTGAGCTCTTTTCTTCTTTTGGTCCAGGATGTTTGTAGACATTTTCATTTACGGTGTACTCAGACCTACTTTGTTTGGTAAAAATGGACCCGTTTGTTTTCCTGCAAAGTCCGACTTTTTTTTTTTTTTTTTTTAGGTGTGAATACAAACATGCGAACTCTAATTTGCCTCAAATGAGTCCATTTCTGGGACAAGGGAGTCTGGGCCGGTTCACTTCGCCTCGAGCTGAAACAAACCAAGGAACCATGCACATATTTGAACTTGAAGAGCCACCGTAGCCACGACCAGCATGCCTTCGCCAATGCAGAATGACACGTAAAACATTGACAAACTGGCTCTGAATGAATGGTTCTCCTGGGGTCTCCTCCCATTTGGACACCTGCGACACCTCACTGGGGAAGTCTTCAAGACTCAACCTGAACAGGTGCATAAACCACCTGGGTTTGTGGAAATGGAGGAGGAACTCCTCATCCTTTACTTCAAGCAGCCAGAAAACAAACTATTAAACCCGTAAATCATCCATTAAAAAGAAAATTAAGACTACATTGTGTGGCCATATCAGCCCACTTTACTATAACTTTCATATTATTGTACTTGTTGACTGCTTTCGTTTTTTTCCGTCCATATTTGAGACAAACCTTCTGGTCAAAGACAAACATAACACAGACAGTTGACTTATGTTTCTGTTTTAAAAATACTGTCTCTTAAACGTCTCCTGTCTGTGCAGTAGGTATTATTTTGCCTTTTCCTAATAGTTTAGAAATGTCTGCATGATTCCAAAAATGTTATTATTATGCACGCTATTTTACGCTGCCAACATACGACCCAATAAAAACATTTCTGTGACCTTTAAAGGACTGGTTTAAAGAAACACAAACTACATTCTGCTCCAACTCCAAAATGATAGTGGATTCAGCCAGATCTCCAGAACGGACCCAACATTAACAAACTGTGGACGTACAGTAGTCCTAGCTTTACGAGACTAACCACTAAGAGCTGTCGGGAGGCTTTTGAGGCGTGACTCTCCCACTCCTGGTCCGGACCTGGGCGCTGTGTTGTGGAAACCCAGCGCCCTCCTCACTGTTTATTTTGGAAGTCCGGTTTTCTGGCACACGGTGAAGGTCGAAGCCGAGGGGAACCATTAAACCAGAGGACTACTTGGGAGATATATTCTTGATTTGGACATAATCTGAACATGTTTTGTGTTAGAAGAGAGGAGGAGAGTCTGGTTTGTCCCGTTTTGGACTTGCCTGATGAACTATGATGGATTTAGCCTATTTCTGCGTGACATGAATCCCCATGTTGATCTTTCTGCTCTACATAGTGCACCCTGACAGAAAGAAATGTTGAACGAGGGGGGGGGTTTATGGAGACATTTTTAACGGGGTCCTGGTGGAAATGGAAACTGACCCTTCAGCGCCCCCCTCCCTCCGCCTCCGTCATTATTTTTTCTTTTTTCCCTCCTTTTTTTTTCCATTCTCACTCGCTCTCTCCAGCACTCCCACAGCAGGAAGAACCCAATTATAGAGATATCGGGCCCATGCTGAAAACGTGATAGCCTGTGAAATGTCTTCGGCGTCAAACAGAGACAATGTTTGTCCTGCCCCAGTGCAAACAGGATGCTGTGTGCAGGAGAGCGGCGCGAGATAAGAACAGACAACGGCGTGAGGGAAAAGACCAAAAAAGTGACAACCAAAGGGGGCGGAGGACAACACGAGGAGAACTACGATGATGCAGGGGTGATTTAGCCGTACAGTAGTTTGAGTCGTCTGCAGGAAGTAGTATGCGTCGCCACTTGAAGGAAATACACTTTGTACTACAGACGTTGCGTTTCTCCTCCTCTTAACCATTTCCTGTTGCTTCCTCCATTAGATAAAGTTTACAATGGCTTCATTTAGAAGGGAAATCTAAAGGTTGTCCTTTTTTTCCCCCTCCATCAAAATAAGATAAAAGGTCAGGTACAAGGCATTAGCGAATCACAAATGCTGCACAGAGATATTAACAATGGGGATTTGTTTTTAAACCATAGGTGTAATCATGTTTCTCTGTCACACAGGAGCAGATTACAGGGTGATTATGGATTTTTTTTTTTTTCATTCTAAGCCAAAGATTACTCTCCATTTCTACGTGTTTATCCACTGAGGCCATTTCAATATTAACACAGCAACAATGATACTAATTGAAGCCCAAAATGTCAGTTATGTATAGCTTTGAAAATGATGATAATGATACACTTTATTTTGAACATTAGTGGGAATAAAATATGAAGGAGAACAAAAGGCAAAGAAAACTTACAGATTTTAATGGAAGAGTCCAAAAATATTGAAGGGAATAAATTAACCAAAAAAAAAAGAGAAAAAAAGTCACACATGTGCAAGCATTTCATTGTGACTCTTTAACAACACTTTATATCTGAAATTAACCAGGAAGAAGCTGAGTTTATATCATCCTACCCTGATTTTATATGACTCTGCTAATCAGCTACGGCATGCAGTCCATATACATGAAGAGGTCAGTTATTAAATGACAGATAAACAGAATAAATTATAACATACCATCAGTAACTATTCCAGTTGTACTCATTCATTGTTGCTATATCTCTGGAAAATGAAGTTTTTATTCCTCATAAATTCTGTGATGTTTTCACACTCTTTGGTATTTTGTTCCATTCTGTTCCTCAAAACCACTTTACATGCACATGTTTTTAAGCATTATTCTAGTGAAATGTTGTTTCATGTTTAGTTTTTCCAGGGTAACATTGTGGCAGCATGCCATTTTTCCTGCTCAGATTCTATTTCAGGAAGGTTTAACCCCAACATCAAGGTTTGTTTGTTTTTTTCTATAAAAACCGAGGTTGAATTTTCTTGTTTGAATTCATCATTAGAGTAAATGGTTGGACTTAATATTAAATAACCACACCTGTCGGGGGTTAACAATGATTTATGGATGAATAAATATTTGCAGCCACAATCTCATTTATTATTCCACTAGGCTCACCTTTGTACAACATGCACAGCTATAAAAGGCCACAGAGAAAGTAGAGGGAAGGCCAAATATTTAAGCCAAGCTGGACAAATGCAGCCACCAACAGTTATTCAATAACCAGAATAAAGTCTTTGTTTAGGTTTGATTTTTCCCTTTAACAGTGACATTTGTTTTTCCAGGCATTTCTCTTAATTAAAAGTAACCGGACTCTTTACTCGCATGGAATCAGTTCACGCAATCGGCCCCGACACCGAGACACAAACTCCACAATAAATGCCTTGATCAGTTTTAGACTCACAGACTTAATGTCAGACATAAAAACCGGCCCCATCAAACATTCATGCCCCGATGCCTCTGGAGATGCAATGTGTCTGAGCCTCTTTTCCAAAGCTGCAGAAAGTGGAGCAGCCTCTTTATGTTGTATCTGTAACAGCCTAATTCAATCTCTCTCTATCTCACTCTTTTCCATTATTAAATTATGCATGTAGTTCTAAATGTGTTCTTTTTGCAGATTGAATTCTCTCTCTCTCTCTCTTTTCTTTCTTTCTTTTTTTTTAAAGTGTGCACAGAATCAGTTTGGTCGTCTCCCTCCGGATGTCCTCGGGCCATCAGAGCACTGAGCACCCTGGCAGATGTTAAGGCAGTGGAACAGAATTTTTAACCAACTGTCCTATAATATGCTCAAATACCTAAGAAAACAAACAAAAAAACCCACATATATTCTGCAGGTAAAATTCATCCTAGACACTATGTCCGCTGTTTGTGGATCAGTGTTATTATTAAATCTTATTATGAATGAAAACCTTTAAATGACTGACATTTGGATTCATTTAGCTTCAGTTTGACATTTGACCTCAAATTTCAACTCGGTAGTCACTTTTCCATTGGACATCTGCGCAAAACGTTACTTATATTTAGTAAATCTCAAAAAAACAGGAGTGCGTATTGTCGGGTTTTTCATTCAATCACAAGAAGTCAGTCCATAACCATGGCCACAAATGTAAATATTGATTGATTTACAGATATATTCATTATTATTACATATATTACTCCTCTGTTTCATACTAAATTAAAACAATTATTCAGTTTCCTGGTTCCATACTGTGGCATGATTCTTTTAAAACCCTTCTTCTTTACTTGTTTTAACATCCGTCAACATCGGTTTTTTTTTTATTCATGTGACTAATTGGGACAACAATACTCTAAACAATAAAATCTATCACTGAATGTTATGTATTTAATATTTAAACATGTGTTCCTAACAGCTATGGCTATTAAACATTCAGTCACTTGTAGACATGAAGTTAACTTTTGCGTAAATTCAATTGGGCTAATATAGCTTAAATAAAATATAACAACCCACCAAATTAAGGAGAAATTAAAGTCAAACTAGAATGGCACTAAGTGCAATGTAAGTGCAACGCCCCCCCCCAATGAGGGCAAAAACATAACCTCCTTGGCGGACAGGGAACATTTCTTAAATCACAATATTTACAACACGTGAAGCATAACAATCACTGTTGTGCTACACTTTTTTGTTTATTTTATGTTTATTATTTATTTGTTTCATCAACAGACAATACAACAAACAAACTAGGCATCACTGGTTGAACACAAAACATTTAAATAACAGACAGTTGTAATTACACATTGTTTTGTTTATAGTCCAACCATTTTCTCCAGTGCTTTATGCAGATATGTTCTGTCCGTAGGTACAACATCAATCTTTCCATCTAGATTTCCTCTAATATGGCTAGCCACTGATCCTCATGGGATGCATCAGTTTTGAGCCAGATCCTTGTAATGGCCTTTTTTGGAAGCAATTATAAGAATTTTAGACATATTTATGTTCTTTCTCTAAAAAAAAAAAAAAAAGTGACTGTTTTAAACAAACCCTTTCACTTTATGAAACATCCATGGATATGACACAACAGATGAGTAACAGCCACTGCCACCTGTGAACTGTCATGTTATTTGCCTTAAGCTGATGTCAGTCAGCTTTCCCAGTGTCAGTCAGCGCTCATGACAGCCTGGTTTGTCTTGCATTCATAATTATTTTCATCATTTAGCTCCAGTGATGTCTTCATGGAGCTTTTCACTAACCAACCAACAAAAGCGCTCTGTGTTTCTGGTAATGGAAAATGATCAATTTTGACATCTAAATGCAATTATAGGCTATTTGGTATTTTTACTAGGAAGCGCTCAGTTATTAGTGATTACAAAAATAATGAACATTTAATCATTAAGTTCTTGTATCTGACCTTCTTCTTCTCTTAAAACTCATTTTTGCTTTTCCTTATTTTTATCCATGACCTCCTTCTATTTCAGTTGACCTTAATGTTCCCACATCTTATCCACTTATCATTTTCATCTCTGTTTTATTTTGGTTTTACTATTTCATTTTTTTAAATTATGTATATATATTTTTTTATTATTATTTTTTTTCTTGCCAACCCATTTTTTAGGGAAGTTCCACCGGTTCTTGGGAAACGCTCTGATAATGGTAACCCGGTTATTTTTAGCCAACCACTGGCAGTGTTCCTGGCACCATAAATATTGTGCAGATACATACACTCCTAGTAACGTGCCTTGATAATGTGGGCTCCTGTACGGCTTAGCTACCGTCTCGGCTCCTTCTGTTGAATTGCCCTGGAGAGACCAAAGTAAACATGAGGATTAACCTTCAGCGTTGCATTGACGTGGCTTTTAAATCTTAGGTAGAATGCATTTTCTGCTCAACAATAAGAAACCCTCCCAGTTGTCTGAGCTGCAGCCTGATTGATTTGTGGGTGTTTAGTGAGAAAACTTAACCGGGGTCATTTTCTATTTTTGTTTTCTGCGTCTCAGACTTGTGCGTACTCTTTTTTTTGGTTGTGATGCTCTACAGTTGCAGCTAAAACTGAACGTAAAGCTTCCGCCTCAACGTGACGATGGCCAGGACTATATGGTTTTTTATTAGACCTTTCAATTACTGATGCCATGTGGGACAGTGTTTGACTCTTCAGGACAGGGTCTGGTGCACGTTAAAGTTCAGAGTTATACATTTTTATGGATTTAGATGAGGATGTACAGTTCTTGTTAGGTTGTATAGTTCTGTACATTGTCTTATTTTATGCACATTTTTATGTTTTACACTGGAAGATTTTTTTTTTATAGAAATGACAAAACTTAAAGTCTTTTGTTTGTTGTAAATGGTTGTGGCTGTTTTCTCGCAAGACGGTACATATACATAGGAGGTAGAAATTCCTTTCTTCACATAAATTGTGATGTAGCAAACATTTAATCAGCTGAATGAATGCTCTGCGTCTTCAACCGTTTATTTAATCTGTGTGTAATGCAACCTACAACGCCACCTGCTGGAACCCAACTCAGCCCAGATTATTCACACCAAACCAGTTTATAGAAATGTAGTTTGTATTTTTATCTTTTCCAATAGTTTGCATAGCTACTCGGCGTTCTAGCTAGGATTTTATTTTAGAGTAGGGGTGTTGAAGGAGGAGGGGCTGCCACCGTTGTTTTAAGCATAAAAGAACATCTGTGGGCTGACGTCAGCACAGAGGGAGCCAATGGCAGCACACTCACTCACTCATACACGAGAGAAAATACAGATAATTCAGAGTAGGTGCTTCGGGCAACCGTTAATGTCGGACCCTGCGTTTGATCTGGGCAAACAATTACAGTCAAAATGTCGTTACGCTGTACTGAAATTGAGCATATCGGGAGAAAATTTAGCGATTTGGGTCAAAATATTAGCGTCAGGGGCCGATGCGCTAAATTGCGCTAGCTAGAACCCTACTAATATTTACTTCCATAATAACGTACTGTACATCCTGCACAGATGAGAAGTAGCCTAATATTACACAACCTAGTAAGGAACATACACCGAAAGGGCAAACTAGGAATTAAAACACCCACACAAATCATATATAATCTAAACAACAGAAGCGTTTATGTATGATTAGAAGGGATCATTTTGACATTTGCGTTGTGGTGGTGACACCAGACGAGCTGTTGCTGTCAAAGCTGCAGCTCTGCCGCCCATGGCCCTGTCATTGCAGACTTTGTGAAGCATCCCTTGTGAAAACCAAATGGAAGCGCAGTGGGTCTTCACATGTACACGGTCTTTATCTTTGCTTGATCCGTGACTTGTAATTACAGTCCACGTGGCATCTGAAAGACCAGATACACCCCGTCCTCCTTCAGAGCTGCTGTATTTCTCTGCTATTGTGTGGACCTCTATTTCAAGAAAGAAACAAACACAGAGTGCTTAGTAAGGGCGTATTTAGCCTTTGTGCATATATTTGTGGAAAGAAACCACATCCAGTTAAGACAATTTCTCATGTCAATCAACTGTAATAAACAGCATCATTATACTGTAAAGTGCAAGTACATGGTTTAAGATGAGATTTGACAGTGTTGAGTGTTTGCTGAGATAATTCGTCCTACTTTCGTCAACGTATCTGCCTGGAAATTATTTTTTTTCCCTTCTTCTGCATCATACTTTATATTTGGAAAATGCATAAAAAAGTGTGTTCTTTAGATAATGCATTGAATCCTCATAGCAGTGACCAGGTTGAGTGAGATATTTAGTCATATCTGTGCAAAAATATTTATTTGGAACATAAAAAAAAAAAATATGGACAGAAACTATAGTGTGATCAGACTTCAGGAGGGTTTTGTGTTGTTGAAATCCAGAGCATCCTTTAATCATTTAGAAATTCAGATACACGAGCAAACACTTGAGTGGAAAAGTTGAAACTGTACGTTTACCAAATTAAAAGTGGAAAAAGTACTGACTGTGGCATGCATTTGAAGGATAAAAGTTAAAAGCAGGCCTCGGAAAAAACATTTCTACAGGTTATTTGTGTGCAAAGTGAATTGAATTAATATCATGTGAAAACTATTAAACCATTGTAACATCATTCGACAGGCAAATCAGATTTCAGTATTAGAAACAGAACTTCAAACATGAAGGTTCCATTACTCTGGCACAGCCAACGTCTTTCATCCATTATTACATCTTTTGCTGTTTTTCCCCATTTCACCGGTTCCATTATTCGTAGATTGTCTTTTTTGCATGTTATCGTCCAATCCATTAACGCAGAAAAACGCCCAAATGATTCAAAGTAAAACCAAAAAATAATAATTCCATCCATCCATTAGGGGTGTGTTCAAAATATTGACACAGGGATATATTGTCGCGGGCCTCTTCACGATACTCGTATCAATACGGAGGCGTCAATATCGATATTTCACATTCATCAAATAATTAGTTTATCAAGTTTCTGAAATGGCATCTGACTTTACATGTTTTAAGTTTATCAAAGCCATCTTTATCTGAGCACTACAGCCAAGTTCTTAATGCAGTGTTTTACATGAACTACAGTGGAATTGTTGCTCTACAGCAAAATAAAAAAA
>JAPSES010000097.1:16105521-16127995 GCA_029822895.1 Maxillicosta whitleyi | reverse complement strand
AGAACTTGGCTGTAGTGCACAAATAAAGATGGCTTTGATAAACTTAAAACATGCAAAGTCAGATGCCGTTTCAGAAAATTGATAAACTAATTATTTGTTGTATGTGAAATATCGATACTGACGCCTCCGTATCGATACACGTATCGTGAAGAGGCCTGCGACGATATATCCCTGTATCGATATTTTGAACGCACCCCTAGTGTACGACCTGTAGATTGAAGTCAGCTTAGACCCCTTTGGGACATGGACCAAACCAGTGTTATGGACAAATCCACATTGTGTAAAGTAAAGAATGCACGTCCACAATCACAACCATCCGTTCAGTTTACAACTCAACTTGTTACTGCTTCACCTTCATAGCAGATTAAAGCTTCTGCATCTGCTACGTCCACTTTTATCCATGGTGTCCAAAACGAACCACAGCCCGTCTGAGCATTTGGACCAGTTTGGAATCATTTTGTGTATTTTCTAAAATGAAGGTCGTGTGGACAGAATTTATTTGCAGTGACCATGGATGAGTGACAGGTATTTATTTGGTTGGAATCTACATCTTCACTCCTAGATGTTACGAAATTTCACATTAACCTTTTTTAACCTCATTTGCCGCCTCCATATTTGACCTCCTCCACCCTTCAAAAGTCGGTGGGACATCTCAGAGGACTCCGGTCTAATTCAGTGTTTTCTCAGAGAGGGGTTGCTCTAATTACTTCCATAATGAGCCTCTTTCATGTTGAATTACATAAAACACTGATGGGACACACCTCCGCCTCACTCAGCCTCCGCCGAGCAGCCGCGACACCAGAGTTGTTGTGGAAAGTCACATTGCAGGTTGACCTGCTGGAGGATGCAAGGCCAGCCAATCAGCTGGTTCCCCAGATGCTCTCCTTCTTCAGATCTCCTCCCTCAGTCAACGGCCTCCATATAGGCACATTTAATTTTAGCCGGCCTGCTCCCCTGGAAGCCAGTAACCTCCTTTTCTAATAGTCTGTCAACACAAAAGTGGCCCATAGACAGGAACTGTGTCACAAAGGTCACGAAAATGAGTTTTTCTGTCTTGTGTCAACTTGTGTGGAAATCAGATTGGAGGGAATTAAATAATTTATGAGATGTAATTTAAGTGGGGAAGCTGAAGATCATGTGGTACCATAATGTCTGTGAGGGAATGTTGTTTTGTGAGATCTGGCTGTTTTAGAATAGAATAGATCTTTATTGTCACTGTGACAGGAACAATGAAAATCTGTTGAGCAGCAAACACTTCAAGTAAAAAAAAAAAAGACTGTATAAAAATATCACACACAACACTGAAAAAACTGGAAAATTAGAATATCAAATATACAAATACTACAAAAATACTTCTAAATACTGCTAAAATGTCCAAAAAACTAATGATATACTACAGATGAAGTAAATATATAGAACCTATAAAGATAGAAACAGGCAGTATATGCTGTGATATTTGAGGAGCAGTCCCAGACTGAGCTGATTTACTCCCAGTTTTGAATGGCAAATGAAGTGGTTATGATTTGAGAAAAGCAGCCATTTCCTCCTGTCGTAGCTTGTTCATCGTTTGTTTAATTGAAGTGGATTAGATTCACTGGGTTCAAGGTTGAGGAGCTGGTTTTCATCCGTATCTCAGAAAAACAACGTCAAAGAAAACAGTTTCACCTTTTTACTACTGGCCAAGGTGTTATTCTGCATTATAGATCAATCTGTTTATTTCCGGATTAAGCAGGAAATGTGTGTTGTTTTTGGGAAACAACTCTGAAGTTCTTTCATTTAAAAACTCTCAAGCCATATAATCTGTAGTTTGCTTTTAAAATGATATTTAAAAACAAACACCAAAACTTTTTAAATCCTAGATCTGTTTCTGGTGTCAAATTGAGTTTTTTTTTTTTTTTTTTTACATTTATCCTCTCCTGAATGTAAAGTGTGAATGTGTGAGCAAGGCATTAGTCAAGGTCATAACTCTGGTCCAGACTCACAGTGGATGATACTAAAGTACCTTAACGCTAAAGCCATATGCTATAAACCGAGGCTAAAAAGGAAGTCAGAGCTACTGCTCATCTGCACTGCTCTTCATCCAAGCTTTTATGCATACAGTTTCGGACAGGTCCTCCCTGGAGACATTCACGGCATTTTGGTAAGAGACATCAGAAAGGTCAGTAGCAGAAACATCAGTCATGGAGAAATGGAAATGTAACATTAGCTGGATTGAAACATGGTTAAGACCGGTTCAAAACAAAAACTATGAGGCCTGTTGTACTGTTATTTATGTCAGTATAAAGCGTTAAAAATGTGATAACTTCTGAGGATTTTGTTGGGTTTCTGTAAATTGGTTTGAGTTTGGTTATGAGATAACTTTTGTTGTGATTTGGAACAATATAAATAAATTTTCATTGGTCAGATTGCGGTGAAAACTGTCTAAAAAGTCATACATGTATTGTTTTTGGTGTAGACCTGTTGAACCTGGTATTGGTGTTGGATGTAACCAAGCAACGCCACACCCACTTTCTTCACTTATGAAGATTGTAAGCTACAGTTTTTCCAGCCTGTATGTCTTTTACCCCATGCTGAACTAAACTGGGATGTAGAAAACCTAGAATTTTGTTGGAAATACAAGAATAGGTCAGTGAGTCAAAAGAATCCAGGGATATAACCTGAATTAACAGATCAGCAGAACCTTGTGAATATAACAACACTGGAGTTGAAATGGGAGCTGCTAAAAAAACAGCATAAGATTACCCAGAGTACGTGGAGAAGGAGGAAACTCATGTGGTGGCCATGTGTTCCCAGCAGATCTCCACAGGGGTTTTTAACAGCGTAGCGCTTGACGTAATATCCTCACCGATCTCAGTTAAAACGGCCTGCTGTAATACCAAACTGGGCTGGGAATGCTACCCCATCAGCCAAAGAATGCTTCACTATGGATCGACAAGGAGTAGAACAGCGTGCGCACTTCAGGTCGCGACCTCTGAGGTTCTGTGTCAGGCTACATACCACAACTTGCTTAACTCTTGGAATTTTACGTTCCTGTTTGAACCCAGTCAAAACTGTTTTGACACTGCAGTTAGTTGAATGATAAAAAAAAAAAGCACTGGTCCATTTTTGGAGAGTACAGAATGAATACCATTGGTGGGATTTTAACCCATAAGGATGCAGTGTTACATGTTCTGGAAATTCCCAAATGACATTTTCTCTATATTTAACTTTCCTTATGTGACTTCTCACCATTCGTTGTAATATTATCTTGTCTGTATTTTGTGTTTTTTCTCAGTGACAATCAGCTACTGTCCCACATGTAATTTACTAGTAATGTCCGACTTCATAAGAGTAAAATTGAAGGTTGTTATATCAAAAGTAGAGAAAGCTTAATAAAAATTTTCTTTTTCAGTCAAATCTATCGTTAACTAAACCCAATTTATCCATCCACTGTCATTGACCCAACTCTATGTGTTTTACTGGTGAATTAGATAACTGTGTTTCCATGGTAACCTCTGAGTGTCTGAATGGGTCATATCTGATGACCATGAAAAGATTAAAAAAACAAAAACTGCATTTTACACCTATTATTTACATGTATTGATAGGATTAATGGGATCAACTGGGAGTAAACATTTTACATCAGTTGATGGTTTTGGTCGACAATAAACAAAAAACACTGAATAATTAACTGAACTCAGGTTTGGTTCTTAATCGACAAAGAAGTAGATGAAACAAATAAATGAGCATTTCTTTCAAAGACGAGAATCAATGAACCTCGAATTGTACAAAATGAGGTGATTCTAGATCTAGTCTTAACCATTTATCTTACCTCAAAACCATTAACTGAAGTTGAATAGACTAATATTAAATGTTGGTCACTATCGATTGTTTTTAAACATCCCATCTGTGTCAAAACCTAAAGTGATCATAATCGTCCCATCTCTAGTAAGTTCCAAGAAAAACTCTAATGATCTTTAGACCAAACAGGAAGACGCACAAATGGCCTTTTATGGTAACTGCATGATGAATTAATGGTATAACTCATACAATAATCATCGGAATAGTTTCCTGTTGAATTCCCATGGGTTTATAGACACATACTGATTCTTTTCTATTGTGTATTTGTCCAAAATATTCTGGCTTTATGCTTTATTTCTTGCAATAACTCAATGTGCGCAATACATAAGTACATGGACTGATATTATATTTGGGATTTTTATCTCTGGCGTGTGTGTGTGTATTATCTTCTTTTGGACTTTGAGTCTGCTAATAAAAATACAGTTATTAATGTTTTTGACAAGAGTTTGGCCCATCCTCGATGATGTATCACACCCTTGCTATGGTGAAAACAAAAATGCACCATTAGGATAGAGGTAAATGATAGCTTTAATGTGCCTTTACACCTTCCAGCACATCTGTTCTGATCTGTTAACAAATCTGAATAATGTGAGGTGTGTGTCGTTTGCATTTCGTTGCACTCTATACTTGATTGTTGATGGTGCAGTGCAAGGACTTTCATTCAGTGTTTTTTCTTTTAAATGCAATTCATCTTGTCTTTGGGTTGTATCGATCTGTTTTGCAGTTTCCATAGAGACAAAAATGATTTTTCAAAGGGATAAAATGTAAATGTAATTATTGTCTGTGCTGAAACCATTATGAGTTCATGTTAGATTGATGTAACTGCATGTGAGGCTATGTTATTCCGGGATCCAAAAATACTTCTTGTACATTATGTATTATGTGCAATATCTAAGAGAATTGTGAAATGATGACAGTAGAGTGTGGAACGTCTACTGTGTGTGTGTGTGTTTCACAATTTCTTTTTGGTTTTTAGTCTTGGATATTCCTTTTTTTAATATTTTCAGTAGTATTTTTTATATTTGCATTGTTGCTTTTGACACTAATAAGCTAATAACAAACTAATAATTGCCATTTTCAGTTTTGGTCTTTGTGAAATAACAGACAATTGTATTTTATTCTATTACTTTCGTCGGTTTTCTGATTTTGTTCTGTGATAGTGATAGACAGTTGTGATCTTCTATGTTGCAGCCTCCTTCCACAACATATTTCTTCTTCTGTGCTTTGGTGTATGATGATTTGTATCGTTGCATTTGAAAGATTTCACTGAGCCCTACATCCTGTAATCCTCCTCATTGTCATCACACATTTTGGCAAACATCTGAGCCTTGTCCTTTGCATGATATTTGTTAAATTCAAAGATTGAGCATTTGCAAATGGCGAATAAATCTAGAATTGGTGACGGTTTTACAGCCCCCTCTTAAAGCAGTGTGAGCATTTTCATGTGTTTAAATCAAAGTCCACTTTAGTGTCTCATTTCCATATCAGTCGCCCATGAAACACGGTGTCTTAATACTAGGAGATATGGTTCCTATTTTCCTGACGGACCATGAGCAGTTTTTTGTTTTGTTCTGACAAAGCCTGCATACTTATGTTCCACCTTTGTGATGACTGGGATTTTAAATAGATCTCTGCTAAAAACCCAAGCAGAGGCTTTGAGTTCCCCATGCTGTCTAAAAAAGTAGGCCATGGACTGAGAATCAGAGGCACGGGAAAAGAAAAAGAGAGGAGGTGGAGAGAACTAAGCGAGTGAAAGTGCCAGTGGAGGCAGAGGAGGTGTATGTGGAGGAGAGGCAGGGGAGCGTACGGGTTTATTTTTACCACTCTGCCAGTGTAGCCCCACTTTCTAATTAACTGCAAATTAACTTCTGATAAGCTGAGGGCGGTAGCAAAGTGCCCGGGACTACAGATATAGATCAAGAAGCATCGGTCTGTCCTGCCTTCCTCCATTAGCCCACTTTCTCTCCAGGGCCCTGGACCCCCGAGGGCCAGCCGGTCCTCCTCCGAGCCATCCTGGCAAGGCCAACATCTGTTTCCCAGAACATCTGCACACTAAAGCTGGGTCAAACTAAATCAGAGCACTGTAGAAACCTCCGGATGATGCATTTTATTTATTTATTTATTTTTTTACACGACAGGCCCAGTTGAACACACATGTCCTGCTGTAGCCGTTTTCTTTCCGCTCCCTGCGCCATGTTGATCTAGGACACGTATTCCCCAGATGAGATACTTTCAGACTTGTTTATAAAACCGTCACCAGTTTGGTTTTATTACCTCATTACCATGCTTAGCCCTCTGTCAAACCCGGCGTCTGCTGCGTTGTTCAGTGCAGGGAGATGTAGTTTCAGAAGCTCGCCGTCTTGGCAGCAGCTCACTCGAAAAACAGGCCCACGGTCGATGCAGGAAAACAGTGCAACAACGCGAAGGACCTTCAAACTGTAGCAGCATAATGGCATCGAACACATCTTTGTGAGGTTATGTCTTGACAATCAGGTGACATTTCTCTTGTTTGAACCTTTCTGTTCCTCTGTTTCAATGTCTCCGTCTCACTTGCCTTTTCTCTTCCTCTGTCCATGTGACTAATGACAAGGTCCAGTGCTTATGTCCTTATATAGACCTATGCTCTGTCTGATCTGGCTCAGACCGGGACGATGGTACACACACACACACACACACACACACACACTAGTCTTAAAGTCTTGAGATATTTAGGTGCCCTTGTTATTGCTGACATGCATCATACATAAGTCCATGACTGTTCATTAATCAGTGTGAATGCTAGCGTTATCTCTGGGTCAAATGCAACTGTTACTATTTTAAATATATCCATTGCATGCTGGTTTTCACATAGTCTGCTCTGGGAAACATTTAGATTTAAGTCGTAGCTTTTATTATCACTTTAAAAGTTCAATGTGTAATATTTACTGACACCTAGTGGTGAACCTCCTTGTTGCAACCAACTGAATAGACTTTCTCAGGGCACTACAGTGGCTGCAGGAGTATAACATCGTTCCTTTATTATTGAAATAAAAGCCTAAACACACAAACCGTTATAAGATGACGCTAACATACTTAAACACGAGATATAAAATACGACCTAGAAAATAAGTTGTCCCTAGAATTGCTGTAGATACATGGTTTCAGATCCATAATCTCTGTAGATATTAGTTGGTGAAAACATAATTATGAATATTACATTCCAATTCTGCAGCTAAATCCTCCTTAAATTACCAGAAATCTTTACACATTGTGCAGTTAACAGTTAAAAACAGTTTAGTTTCTTTTGTTTTTTAAGGGGTCCTATTTTGCTAAATCCACTTTTATTAGTCTTTGGTTGATTTATTTGTGTATTTGTACCCCTATATATTCATTCAAGTAAAAATTTAATGGATTTCTACAACCTGTTTTAATTCCTGCTTAATTTGTTATGTTTTCTAACTAGTTACATCACGACATTTACACATATGAAGTCAAGAATTTCTCTGAGTGCTACATAATTGTTTGTCAGCAGCAGCCGTTGTAGTAAAAACAGAAAATATGTCCAAACTTTGAGCCGATAACCAAATATGTTCAGTTTTTGGTTGAACGGGACAGTACAGCACAGCCAACGACCTGGAGGGGGCGGGGCCTGAAGTGGCTCATGTGCATTTAAAGGGCCTGCACTCCAAACCACCTTTCTGGTGTCATTACTCAGAAATAGGGTTAAAGATGGACCTGTGGAGTTGAATTAATGAAGATTTTCAGACCCAAGTAGAACACTTACATTTTATGTAGAACACAGGGAAATCACTGAAGATGCATAAAAAAAAAGAAGCAAAATATCACTCCTTTAACCTGAGCAGTGTCCCAGTTCTATTCTCTATACTCAGGGATTCACAGCTGTTAATTCGTTGTCTTGTGGAAGGCTCAGGGTTGTCCCTCAAGGACTCAAGTCTAATGTAGATGTTTCTGTGTCATTCTGTACTTCGTGAGTTCATAGTGAAATTGGTGTCTATAAACGTCGTTACTCCTGGTAGTTGGTCTGTATTGAACATCTGATTATGATGATGCTTAGATATGGTTACATGATGCCTCACGTCTCTAAATCATCCAGGTTTATGATGATAATCCCATTACGCCTCAATACTCTTAACAAATATATGCTCTATTAACCTGTTAAGCCCTCGGACCTTTGTTTCTTGGTGATATCACACAAAAGAATGGATTCGCTCATAGATAGCATATGCTTCATTAATGCTTCATATAAAAAAAAAAACAAGTTGGGATGGATTTGGGAATTGTTACTTCATTATGTTACATTTATTTTTGCACTTCTTTAGTTTGTTCATTGAGTTTTAGTGGTAGAGAAATGATACTTGTTCTATAAGTTTTAGCGAAGTGGTGCAAGAGGCGGGACTTCCTCTTCTACGTTGCTTACGTCAGTTACCGCCAATGTTGAAATGATCAACACAGGCCTAGAGCACCCTCTTGCGGTTTAGTGTGAAAATAACATGTGAAATAATATAATAATGTGTTAATAATTTCATACATACGTCGCTCCAGAGTAAAAGTTGCACCCCTGGCCAAACTATAAAAAAAACTGCGACTTATGGTTTGGAAAATACAGTAGTCATTTAGATTAGTCGACTAATTGAGAAATCAGTTGAAAGATTAGCCGTTACAAAAGTTGTCATTAATAGCAGCACTAATCACAATCCCTCCGTTTGTTTACATACCAAACCATCATTTGGGCCTTTTCAGATTTCCACGCAGCTGCAGTAGCAACAAACAGCAGCGGCGTCATCATCGCTTCTTGCTATTGCAGCTGTGTGGAATATTTATTTAACAAATCTCATGAAGTACCTTGATTTTCAATCCGGGGTCAATATTAACACTAGAAAAAAGTTTTGTTGATATTAAAGCTAAAATATCTGCTCTCTGTATTAAAGTGTACTGTCTGTGTGTATGAATGTGAACTGACAATAAGTTGAAGTGTTGTCATGGTGACTAGTTCTGGTGTATGATGTGACCTGATGCCATCCAAGGATACTGCACCTACTTCTGTAATATATTAAGGCTTTGTTACAGATGCCAACAGAGCCTGTAGATCCCTTGAGTATTCTTATTTTAGGCAAGTCTTGTTAGGACAAACTCCCCAACACACACATACACACACACACACGCACATGCACACGCACGCATGCACAGTTGTTCATCAGACCTAGTTATCGACATAGGGAGATCTCTCCTTAAATGGTAGACTGCCCAGGGCCCTGTCTCTGTTTCCACTGCACAAATGAAATGAAGTCCAGGTCTGGGAATAGCCTTTTAAAGTGGAGGGGAGAGAGGGAGGGAATGACGGATACAGGCTGAGCAAAAGAAGGTAAGGGAAAGAGAGGGGAGAGGGAGGTTACATGTCGATAGCCTGGAGAACAACATTCATGACCCTGAGAGACAGATAACGCTGGTGGAAGGAGGTGGATCTTCTTTACTGTATATATACACCACATGCCGTATACCCCCATAAATCATATTTTTTTTGCCGCAGTGGGTTTTAATGTTGAAAATATATTGATTTGGATGTTCTTAAACATGAATTTTCAGTACCTCTGGTTTGACACTGATACAAAGTAAACACACTAAAGGCAGTTTTCAGCTTGAGTTTGTCACTAACTGTTCTTTTTTCTTCTTCTTCCAGCCTGAGAATCTACAGAAAACATGGCTGAGGGAGTTCTACCAGGTAAGCAATACTGTAATGAATCACTGGAGCGACTCAGAGGCATAGAAGGTTCTCTTCAGTGGTTCTACAGAGATGTTCAGCAACATTTATCTCCTTACCAGCCCACCTGCAGACCTCATGATACTGTGCGTGGCCAGACTATTGCTTGAAATGGAATGGAAAATGTGTTCTTTACGTAATAAATGTAACCCAGGTGATTTAGCAGACGCAGCCCACAGACTGTAGCTGCTCTGAAACATGTACGGTAACTGACAGGGGAACGTCTGGGTTTTAGTGTGTTGATCACAGGTGGGGGTAAATCTCCAGTCTGAACTTTAAGCCTCATTTACTCATTCATTTATTTGTTCATTGTTGAGCATTTGCAGAATACATGCAAGTTCAAAAACTCCAAAAATCATTCATTTACACTTAAAAAGGAGTGGGAAGAAGAAAAACTCTCAAACTCATCTTAAGTTTCAGTGATGAAAATCAGTGAAGACGAGTCATTGTTTAGTTTTATATTTAAACATATAGGCCTAAAATATCGGGATGTATATCGCCTTGTATACCATGTACCGGAATGTACATATATTGTGATACGTATGGTATCGTGACCCCTGTATATGGCCACATCTTCACATTGACAAGGCATTGACAAGACAATTAACCTGGATGTGGCTGTTTTTAATGTCATGTAAACTCAATGCAAAAAAGCTCCAGCCAGAACTTGGAAACTTTTTGCTGTGAAAAGTGAAAGTACTAACTGCTCAACCACCTTGGCACCCTATATTTTATATCAGAATCAACTTTATCGGCCAAATTTGTGAACATATAAGGAATTTGGCGTTGTTTTTTTTTTTTTAGCTCACATACAATTTCAGTATAAACCAGAACACAAACATTAAACATAGACCTAATATAAACAAACATTTGACTGGATATATACACGTAAATGTGATACTTGTTTTTTACTGGACTGGAATTTCAGAGGTGATTAAAAGTGTCAGATATACACAGTAGACTAAAAGTACAATTTGCAGTTGAATGACTACATTCTACCACGTATCAGAAGATAACATGTTTTCTGTGGGTTTCGCCAAAACAGATTCCACATCTGCATGTTTCCACAGCTGAAATTAAATTTTTTTTTCACTGTCGTCTCCTAATTTGCTTTCATAGTAGCACCGTGGACGTGGCCTGGCATGTGTCTCTTTAGCCTCAAGTGCTGTCATGAGACTGTGACCGCACGACCCCGAAGAAAATCCACGTGATTTTCTTTTAAGATCAACTGGTGTAGATTTAGTCAAGTGAAGCCATGTGCTTTCTATAGCCGCTGTATCAGAAGATCAATGTTTTAACTGTGCATGTGAACCAAACGTGGTTGATGACGTTACACGGGGCATCAGTTAATCACGCAACTCGTCGTAATCCAGTTGCTCTGTGTTGGTTTGTCTTTTAAACTTGCAGACTAACGTTTGGTTAAAGCCGCCGAGAGCGTATTCACCTTATTCTCACCTCTACGAACGCATTGTAAGTGAGAAACAAAAACTTGAGCTCGGTCATGTTTCTTATCTTACCTTGTCATCTACATAGGAACCCCTGACTAACCGCAACATTTTCCACTGGGGTAAGGGAAGTGAGGCCGCCGCAGATCTTAACTGCTGCTGAAAGTGAGAGACAGGTAGTGAAAGTTGGGTAAAAAAAAACACACAGCAGCATTGATGATTGTTGTAATAACCCCAATCTAGTCTGAAAATTGTAGAGGAAGAAGTTGTCCTACTGATGCCGTAAGATGTTACACAGCTCTTAAACTCAAATGTGGCCGGATGTAATCGATGACACAAAAGGAAAGTACATTTATTTATTTATTTATTATTTATTAACCAAAGGGGAAAAAAAATCCCATTGACATTAAGTACCTCTTTTACAAGGGAGTCGTGACCAAGATAGGCAGCAGCAAATACAAAACATAGTAACAAGATTACACCGTGGAAACACAAATAAATGACACATCCACTTCTGTACGAGCGTATGGAACAGAAATGCGTGAATACAACACATGATCATTTGTACTGAGAGAATATATATCAGAATTTCTCTTCACAACTAATGTACAGTTGTAGAAAGGCAAGAGGTCAAGTATAAATGTACTGTATATAAAATGGAAATGGCTTCTTTTATGAAACTGGTTCATAAAAACAGGACAGAGGGGCTAAAAGTTCAAGTTTGGAAGCACTCTGGGTCTATTTTAAAAATAAATATTGACTGAAAGAATCAATTCTTCAGGTAAAACACATGTTTATATTATTTTTAAACACAAATCCACATGTAACACAGTAAAAAGGACACAAAAATGACATACTACTATCATTTTGAACATCTTTTTATTCTCTCATGGGTACATTTTGGGAAATTAACTAATAATACAAAGCAGAGTGTTTAATAAATCAGTCAGGATTTATATGCCTTTAAATGGGCAGGTTCCACATTTCACACCAGTGGACACGATAGGTTACACACAAACTCTGGAATGAGACTGAAATTCATGAAAAACCTGCATTTCTGCATTACAGAATCCACTAGGATCATCACATTTAACACAGTGTTGTTATTTATACTGGTATATAAGACCATTTCAAACAATGGTTTTGAAAATAAAATGCACAGACTTTTTGTCCCAATAATTATGAATGTTATGAAAAATGTATTAATTTAGGGATGTCCTCAGAGCAAAAATATACCTTTTTTCATTTGTCTAAGGTCATCGTTAGGTACATTATGTCTACATTTCTCTTTGTTTATTGGGTCTAAAAAGCTGAAAAAGTGCCAGATACCAAAATGAATCCAGTTTCATAGAAGTGCCCAAATGTAAAGCAATGTTTGGGTAATGATAGCCGTTCAAGGACGGACATAAAGTGAAAAAAGGGAGGAAGATTCATCTCCTATGATTCGCTTTACATCACTAAATTCATTAGCACGGACAAGCAGAATTGAGTAATCCTTAAAATGTTATTTAAAATCTGTGTCAGGCTAAACAGCAACAGTATTGATCTGGTCATCATTTATAGTGGTGGTTCTGTGCCAAGTGTTACAGCTGTGACTGTCAGGATGATGATGATGTAATGCCACTATCTCAGCTATGCAGCCCCAGAAGCCAAACAGTAGACAAGTGAGTCGAATCCAGTTCTAAAGCTACAGGTGAAAGTAGAAGGAAAGATGTGTCGCTCAGTGCGAAGAGTTGAAGTGAGTTTGAAGAGGCTCATTTTCAATCTTGAGACAAAACACTTAAGGCTGATTTGTGAATCAGGAAGCGGTTTGGCTGGGAGCGTTTTTCCAGTTTTAATGCGTAGAAGAATCCCGGAATAAGTGCATGAGACCCAGATGTTTGTTTTTCCGAGCGTGAAACCAAATAATTAAACCAAAAGTCACATGTAGAATAAAGTCAGAAAGAGAAAAGTAAGAAATCGTGTCACATTCAGTTCTGTGTATTTGTGTTTTTAGAAATGCCAATTACTATTAATTCACATTGGCAACGAAAGCTTCTATTCCAAAAACATTCATAGTGTAAAACAAAGGATTTCTGTGGTTAAAACTCATTTGCGTTTGCAGACAGTTTTCACTTCTCTGCGCTGATCGGCTTCCTCCAATTTTCGACGTGATGCTTAAACTGTTTGAGTTTCCAGTTTGCTGTGTGTGCTTCAGTGACACAAAAGTGGGTAACATGAACCATTATTTAAACTGATGATATAAATGACAACTCAAACACCAGTGTTTACTATTCCTAGGAAGCACCAGTCTACTGGTTGTGACAAAATACTCCAGACTCACCCTGAACGCACACATATTATGTCTGTTGCACAAATATTACCCTTTTGCAAGGGTTAAAAATGTGTTTCCACTCATTAGTAAGGGTGGTTAAAAGTGTGGATGCTATAGGAAAAAGAGCACCTCTTATTCAAAAAAGTAAACAAATGAAAGAAAATAATAAGGAAGTGTGACCAAATACAGCAGTACACAAAGGAATGTCCTCATCTGACTTCATGTAATTAATAATCGCTTATGTTTAACTGTGAATATCTGTCAAAAATGCACGTTAAACCAACAGTTGTGTAAACATTCATTACCAAGTGTAAACTCAATTAAAAGATCTCTGACACAAATAGATCTCCATTACACAAATATAGACGGTCAAAATTAAAGACTTGATATGTGTGCTTTGTTGCATATAATTACATGTAACTACTGTTTACAGTACTTTATCTACGCACATCTGATACTGTCTTATGCAGTAAAATGGAATATGGAGTACGGCAGAATGATTTAGGGCACAGGTGTCAAACCTGCGGCCTGTCGACCCTAACTGACCCACCAGAGGGTTCAGTCCAAGCCATGGGATGAATTTGTGAAATGCAAAAATTACACTGAAGAGATTAATAATGTTGAAATCATTTTAGTTCAGGTTCCACATTCACACCAATATGATCTCAAGTGGATCAGACCAGTAAAATACTAATATAATAACTTCTAAATAATGAAAACCGTGAATTTTCTTTTTGTTTTACTGTAAAAAGTTAAAATTTTTACATTTGAACTCTACAAAAAAAAAGTATATAACTTGAACAAATACGTACAACATCTAAGGCTTTAAGATAAATAAGCGCAATTTTAACAATATTGTGCCCATTACCAAATGTTTTATATATTTGTAATTGCAATGTAAATTGTAATGCACATGTGTATATAATAAACCGAGGCATAATGTTGTTAAAATTGCACTTATTTTTCTTAAAAGTTTTCAATTTGTTGATATTATACAGATTTTTCAAGGAAAATTTGTAGTTGTAACTCTAATTCTTACTATTTTACTGGTCTGTCTTGTACATATTGGGCTGAATGTGGCCCCTGAACTAAAATGAGTTTGGTTTAGGAGATAAAATGGACTTTTTTGTCAGTTATCGGTGAAACTGTCTGGGTCAGTATCAGACATTTTGGATGTGTTTAGAGACTGTGAAAGCACCAACAAACTTCATCTCTGGTGCAGACTTAGATTTTTGACTTCAACCACTCATGGTTATTCAGCTCAAGGTACAAATCATAAATATGGCGTGCATGTGACACTGAACAATACTACTTTGATACTACTTTAAAAGCTTAAAGATGCAAATGTAACACCATTAACTCACATCTATCCTTTAAAATGAGGTTTAACATGATGCATTCTTCAAATAATGCTTGGCAAAAATGATTTCCCCACTATTGTTTTTTTAATTTTTTTTATTTACCTGCCAAAAAAGTTCTTGCTCTTGGCCCCAGTTTTTCAGGAGTTTCCAGATGCAGATGTAAAGCTTCTTTTCTTTACTTTTGTTTGTAATTATTACTGTCATGAACATGCTAAAACATGCTCCTGTAGGTGATTCGGGCTATTTGGATATCATAAGAGGTGAGCACGTCTGTGTGTGTGTTGAAGCATGTCCTGTTAACAGCAGTTAAGGAATTCACTTTGCACTGTCAGGCAGGCTTAAGCCCCACCAAGGAAGGTATCCTGTGTGTTATTATGTGTGTGTAGTGACTATGAAGGACAGAAAAGCATGTAGGGAGAAAGAGGTGTGCCCCAGAGTGAAGCCTGTAGCTTCATGCTGTGCTGCTGCTGGCTGACGTCATGGAAAGAAGCATCAGACTCTGAACTCAGCGCGACTGGGAACGACCGGCAATGACTGCGAGAGCGAGCTAAAGTCAGCCACTCTGCGCTAGCTCATCGCAAGCCCCCCCTCTTACACACACACACACACACGGTGCATTCACTCTGTCTGCTGTCGACCATGAACCTCTGAAGCTGTGATTGGTTTGTTGCTAGGAAAATATATGGTATTATTTAATGCAGCATGAAGTTCTTTGACTTTTGCTTTGAGTCGCTCAACTGTTTGGCCACAAGCCAGCGACAATTTCACACAGGAAAACTTTTTGTCACACACCCAGTAAATTGAGTCAGCAGTAGTGGTTTAATCGTACAAAGAATGTCCTGCCATCAGGAAACATTTGAAGAAGAAACACCTGTGTATGCTACATGTGTTCACTCCTCTGTCACAGAACTGTGTCAGTCAGACGTGCATGTTTTTAAGGAAAGAGTTGCCATGTGTGTCAAAAGTTATCACCTCATAGTTCTGATTCTGACATCCTGGAAAACAGTAAAAGCAGTTGAACTGGATTTAATCATTTGAAATACCAGTGCTGAATGGGGATGCCTTAGTGTGTTTATTTATGTCGTATGTTTTTTACACGTAATTTCTTGTTTCCTTCAGTTGTTCCGTGTAGTACTGCTGAACAGACCCTGGGCAGCTCAAGGGAATTCCTTGGCACACCTTTAGAGGAAATAAAATTCTTTATTTTTGTGACACACCTTGGTCATAGTTCATGGTTGCTTCCAAATTACAGTGCACACTCTAACCTGATCTGCCTCGTGTTCTCATATCTGTTGACTGATACAGATGCTCTCTCTGACGCTAAAGTGTGTTTGGAGATGTTTAGACAGGCTCAACAGTGTTAACTTGTGAAGTTTGGTTTATCTGGACAAGTGAGAACAAATTGAACTGCAACAATAAAGGTATTTATCCTTGTGTTGAAATTACAATATGAACAAACTGCAAGAATTTAAGTCTGAATGCATGTCTTGAGGGTTGTTACTTGTTGTTTATTAGCTCCTTTTACTTAGCAATTCTGTTACGGGAATATTTCACCTTTTTTTTGGAATGATGTCTGTGCAATCGAAATGGTGAGATCATTTGTTCACACTTGTATCAGGGCTCTAACTCCACTGGAGGTAGTAACAGAGCTGTGATAAAGGTGGAATCAGGATTATGGAATGCCTTGTAAAAGGAACACCACTTGTTCCAACCAAGGTGTCATTTCAATGACGTATCGCATGTACGACCCCTGCACCGTATCCATGCTAACATTTGTGGAACAGCGATGGCTTGACTTTGGAGAGGTTAGCAACATTGCTTTGGGGTATTTCTGACGTGGAAGTGATATGTCACAGTATATGTTGCATCACTGCCCCTTTGATTCCGGAATGCAGGCCTGCTGTGTAAAAGTCCAGCTAGTCAAAAATGAGGAAAAAAAGGCAGAGTCACTATCTTGCCTTTTTGCTCTGATCTCTGTGTAAAAGTGGCTCATGACTTGGTGTAATAACCAACACAGTAGGCTACAAAATGCCATAACACTTAGCTAAGCTATATGTAGGAAGGCACCATAGCTAAAGCTCTGTTGTTGTTTTCCACTTTGCATGGCCCTCACTTTATTATGAATAATCACACATGGATCCACAAGATTTGCATGTTCCTTTGTCCTCACCCAAGTAGTCAGATCATCTATAAAACAGTATCTATGCCGTGGCACATCCACGATCCATACAGCGATGTACAATTTCAACCCAGCTGTCACCGCAGCCTGGTAACCCATAACCTGATTCAGTGTGTGTGTGCACAGGCTGGCAGGTCAGTTCAATCCTGAATGAATTAGTTTTCTGCTGTCAAAGTGTCAGGGAACACCTAAAAACCCAGATACTGCGTATTTAATCAGCTTCCATTTATACCTGCTGAGAACCTCCTGAAACCTAAACCTCTGGGTCTTGTGTAGTAGTGGGTTCAGATAAAATGAATGAACCAGAGGGTTTGTAAATAAACTAGTACCTTTTTTTAAGTGCACATTAGTGAAGACGCTGTTGTAGTTTTTACTTAAAAAGCCTGAGTCACTGTCAGACTGTATTAAGACTCAGGATATCCCAGTCATTTTCACGTAAGCAAAGCAGCCTCATTTGCCTGCTCCATGTGTTTGCAATGCAGGCAGGATTAAATGGGAATCCGGCAGCACATGGTATATAAACAGTGTTTTGCATTTCACCATGCTGCATTGAATAATCCCACAGCCAATTTGCATTGGAAGCTTTTGTGGACTGTGACAGGTCAGTGATTCTGTTGGGTCGTCCCGCGTCTTATCTTGTGATGTATAAAACTCAAAGACGTAGCATTAAAGGTCATCTGATTGTCTGTTTGGTCTGTGGGTTTGATATAGATGTTGAGGCTTGATTTGTGATTATTTCCTCTGTGGAAATGCTGGTTATGCACGATTAAGGAATAGGAAAGAAAAGATATACAATACTGTGCTTAACAAATGTATTAGACCACCTGTCATGAAAACAAGGAAACATAAATAACTTCATAGTTTAGCAAAAACATGTTTCAAATTAACAATTCCATTGTTATTCATTAATAAAATGACCAATTGGAAAAACAAAATAGTCCTTGTTGACAAATAATAACCATAAATGTCCACATTTATTGTGTCCACCTTTGGTGCAGATAACAGTTTACATTCTTGTTCCCATTATTTTTATATAGTTTTACACAGAAATTAAAGATAATAACTGGAATTGTGCAACTTCATTAAAAAAAAATAGTCATTTGTTGCTGCATTTCCCTTTGCATTTTTGGAAAGTAGTAGCAGTAGTCATATTTTAGCATTAAATATACAGTTTTGCTGAAAAGATCTTACATATACTGGTGGATTAACCATTATAGAAACATAAAAATATATTTAGATAAAACAGAAATACTGTTAAATTATGGAAAACACTTTATACTGAGTGGAGGTGGGAGAATACATTTGTTAAACCCTGTATGCAAATGACCTATTCAACTTCGGTTATATTATCTTAGTCTTTTAGTGAATGAAATGCCAGACACTGTACGGAGGAAGAAAAAATCCCCCCACCATAAATCCCATTTCATTACTTCCCACCTTTAAATAGGAAGCATGGAATAGGACTCATGCTCTTCTGATTAGTCTCATCAAGTCTCCTTTGTCTCCATATAGTGGGTGACGTCTAGGACACAGAGTGGCTTCTGGCAATTTATGAAGACGAAACTGATATAAGACTGATATTCCAGTTTATGAAGACAGGATTAAAGGTGCAATATGTACGATTTGTGTGTACTTGTGAAGTTTGTTTTGGCTTTTATTTCCAAACCATCAGCTAGCATTAAGGATTAAGGAGTCCTCACATACAGTAGATTAATTTATTAATGTACAGGCTGATGGATAATCTTTAACTATGAAATAATGTAAGCTGACGACCAAGTCCCAGCAGAAAATAGATTCTTAAAAACAGCTAATTTTGCTTTATTATGAAATTGCTCTATGCGTTTTAGCCACCCTAATACAAACACAGCACTAGCATTAGCATACTCCAGACCTTTATCACTCACTCACGCAATCAATTTATTACAAAATTATTACAGTTGAAATGGAGAATTCATTTCCAAGATGCATTTTGTAATAGGATACCCCAGAAGCAGTCCTATTAACCTATATGTACCTGTTTTCAATGATGGGGGGAGGCCCTGTGGTGCACAAGTCTGACAAAAGATTCAAAGCTGAAACCTTTTGCAATGAGGTGGAAGCGTTAACCACTATGCCACCACACCATCCGAGTACCCAAATAGCAGTTTTTACTTTTTAAAAAAAATTTTTTTTACAGAAAACAGACACATGTATATCCAAATGTTTTTGTTTTTTTTTTTAATTTTGTTGTAGAGCAACAATTCCACTGTAGCTCATGTAAAACACTGCATTAAGAACTTGGCTGTAGTGCACAAATAAAGATGGTTTTGATAAACTTAAAACATGCAAAGTCAGATGTCGTTTCAGAAACTTCATAAAATAACTGTTTGTTGTATGTGAAATATTGATACTGACGCCTACATATCGATATGAGTATCGTTAAGAGGCCCGTGATGATATATCCCCGTATCGATATTTTAAACACACCCCTACTGATTCTCTTGGAGGAGTTTAGTGTTGTTTTTTCTGTTTTTTTGTTTTTTTTCGGTCTTCAGTAAAATATGTTTTTCTCATCTGTGACACAAACCACCTATGTTTGACTGAAGAAACCCTTCATATCTGAGCTTCTGGTTATGTCTCAGCTACTCCAGGTCCTTATTCTGTCCAAAGTGTCAACAGTCTGTGTCTCTTTTCTACATGTTTGAGGAGTTTTCATGCAATTTTTTTTTTACTCTGTCATGTAGAAGGATGTAAAACGTCACCCAAATGATGAAAAATGCTGAAAATTCAAGCCTAACGCGAAAACAAACTTCACATGATATGAGTAGTCTTATCTCCCAGCTGAATGAAACATAAAATACAGATGAGACTTGAGCGGGTCAGACATGAACCAGGCACATGACATGACAAATGTATAACGAAAGCTTCCTTTGGATCTAAAAGATGTCAAAAAAAAATCAGGTCATGGAGGATGCGGGGAAGAGAGAGAGGGAAAGGAAATGGATGAGAGGACTTTCATATCAAACACCCCGGCATCTTGTCATCCTTGAGAGGTTGAGAAATGGTCCCATATGGCAGCACTCTGTTAGTCATGTCACTGTGGCCAGACTGGCTTTTCTCAGAAATGCTACGGCAGCTGTCACTGTCTGAGCCTTGTTCAGAGAGGCCACTTCTGCCGTTGTCCGTCATAAAAGTGTTTTTTATTAAATACGATGTTTGGCAAGTCAATATTTCACTTGTCTCAAATGTCAACACAAATTCTCGTCAGCGGGTGCAGATTTAATTGGATATCTCTGGTAGCTTTGGTCTTTGCTGGGCTACAGTAAGGTCAGCGCTGGATGCCGTTTGGTTTTAGGCTGATAGCGTCGGTGGTTCTTGTAACGAAATTAACACCTGGATACTTTATGTTTGCTGAAGTGCCTTTACAGCCTGGAAAGGTAAATAGAATGCGGTTGAATAACACAACCATGTGCACATACACGTCTTCGTCAGTCACATGTTGCCATTAGTGGCAAGCTCCTTGAGAGTGTGACCTTTTCCATAGTGACTTGATAGGTCCACTAATCTTTCCAAGTTTGAGCGCTGAGCTGCTGTAGGTCTCCTCTCCTGGGTCATGGAGCTAAGTGACAAGCCATAGGTTGATGGAAAATCCATAGTGTTATTGCCATACATTACTTTTATTTGATTTTTGCCTATGGTGAGCATAATGCAGGGCTGAGATGGGGTGCTCTCCAAGTAGCAGGTCTCCGTTTAGGTTCAGGGACCATTTACAGCACACGCCACCGCTCCCCCCACCCTCTCTTTGGTGCTGAGTGACAGTGATGTATAAGCTGTGCCTGCCATCCATAGGCCGACCCTTCCAGTGCTTGTGAGTGCTGTAAATCACTCTGTGCTATTGATTTTCCATTAGAGGTCAGCCACTCTGAACACCTCAGACAGGGTCCTCACAAACACCCGACTTTGTGTGAAGAGGGAGATTTAAGAGGGGGGGGGGGGGCAATGCAAGGTCATGTGACTCTTGAGGAAGTCGTCTTCACACTTCTTGCTTGCAGATGGTTGTAATGACATTACATCTTGGGAAGTTTTCATTAATTTTGCAGACTGCATTTTCTGAATTTCATTGCAGTTTTGCCTTTTATTATTTTATGTAAAGACTGTCCTCTTTAAAGACTATTTACTGCACTGATGTCTGAGCTGCCCAGACCCTGGGTTGACCCTGTGGTGTATGTGTGTATGTGTCGGTTTAAAAAAACCCTACTAACTCCAGTCGGCAGTCACACCTATTGTTCTGTATATTTCCTGTACACCACCTGTACACCAAAGTGTCTGCTAAATGTAATGTAATGTTAGGTTTTGTTATCACTGTAGTTTATGTTTGCAGGTCTAATATGTAATATTTGCACATAAAATCTAAAAACCGCAATACCTTTTGTCATGTGTTTTGTTGAATAGACTTTAACTTTAGAAAAATTCTCCACAAAAGCATTTTTCATTTAATTTCCTGTCAATAACATCACACCCCCGTAAACACTGCATTAAATGCCACGTTGGCTGTTCTAGCTGCCGATGATTCATTAGAATGAAATGACATGATGCAAATATGTCAATAAATGTCATATAAATAACCTCATCCATAAACATGATGTCTGCTTGCATCATCCCTGTTTTTTTTAATCAGGAATAGCTGTGAAAACTACTTCCAATGACGCCACTGCTTCACATTACTAAGTGATATCTTGTATTATTGTTGAGAGACTGTAGTTTTTTTTTTTTTTCTTCCATCCTTGAAATGTTCTGCATATTTTACCTCTCACTACTTCAAGGCAAAGCTCTTATCTAAAACGTAGTCCCATTAAACATCTAAAATAGGTGCTTTCTCCTGACTTTTGCCACTGTAATACCTAGTGTGGATGGATTGCCATCTGCTGGCCTAAAAACTGGCACAGGAAAAAGTGAAGACAGATTTCATTTCCACCCAAAATTCTAGGATTATTAAAAAAAAAAAAAAAAAAAATCTATTGTGTCAGTTAATTTTTTTCTTCCCCTCTGTCTTTTTTAATTTGTTAGTTTAACTGATACTGATCCTGGCTCTAATACAGACACATTCCTGCAGCTGTAGAGTCGATTCTGGTATTGTGCGTGATGCGTCAGCGTGAGCGGTGATGTGTGAAGATCTGTCACACCCTGCTGTACATACATTCAACGCTGCAGGCACATCCCTGATGAACAGAGGCCAATGTTATGCTTGTGGAACAAGCTCACTAAGTGCCTTCTGCCTACATTAGCAAGGCACTTTGTCTTGTGTAAATATAGTAGCACGTCATAGAGTTCAGTTAAAAAGAATTGTAGAGGCGCAGGCATCCAATGCATGGGCTTTATGCCTGGTTGCATTCAATGTAAGTTTTGTTTATTACGGCCAAGTGGGCTTACTGTGTGTTCAGCTGTTAGTGACACAACTGCACAGTGATGGAAGAAGTACTGATACTTTTACTTAAGTACTAGTACTAACATCACAGTGAAAATAGTTAAAATCCTTAAATGTAAGGACATATTATCAAGTATGAAAATACAAGTTTATTTTGTTATCTATCTATCTAT
>JAPSES010000097.1:16068061-16095642 GCA_029822895.1 Maxillicosta whitleyi | reverse complement strand
GGTGAGCCTGTCATATCGATCTTTTTAGTGCTAAAATATGAGCCACTTTACTCTGCTCCCCGGCGCAGTGATGTGAAAAATAATAACTCGGACCCAAATTAAAAATATTGATCGCTTAGGAGGTGTTGAGAGCAAATAAACACCCTCTGAAGGATTTTTATCCCCTCCTCCCTTACCCTCCTCCGCCTTGTCTCCTCGCAGTGAAAGGTCCGGGTCAGGGATGCTTCTGGCTACAGCTGAACTGTAAAAACATCACAGCATCCCTTTACTCGGTAGTCTTCATAATGACCACGCTCTTGATGCTCTTTATTGTTCCCGGACACAAATCAACAAGCGACCATCTTTTCAGCTACTCCAGCCCTGATTGATCGGGTTTTGACTTCATAATCTGGCATTAGCTCGGGTCGTGTATGTGTGTGTGTGTGTGTCCCTCCAACGCCGCCACCTCCAACGCCACCACCACGGTCATAATTTTTTGCACATCCGAGCTTGACTTTTTTATTCCTTCCCACCATAACAGATGAGCTGACACGGGGCCATCAAACGGGTGGGAAAACAATTGCCACAAGGTTAATTTTATTGCCTGCTCCTTGCATTTGTGAGCAGGCGGGAGGTGTCCTCTGCCCGGGTCCTGATGAATGGCTACACCGAGCGGGCAGGAATGAAAATGAGAGGGGAGAGGCCAGGCACGGGAAGCCGGAGTCCCGCCAGCCCACCTGAAATTGAAATTTTTCTGACGTGCTCAAAATTGGTATTCTGATATATAAGGGAGGCGATGTTCCATTTAGTTTGATGATGAAAGCCGTCATGTGTCCCAGTCAATTGCATTTTACGACACCCACTTTACCTCATGCATCCGTAGAAGGTTAAATATCTGCACATCCTAAATGGCGGATGTCAGATTGTCCCAAGTCCGTAGGAAAATAAACTACTTAGTGTATCTAAATGCTGTCGTAATACTTGGCCGTCCCGGTCGCACCACTATTGATTGTCCACAAGGACGTTTGTTCTGTTTTGGGGCCAGAGCTGGATGAATAGATATTTGATGGAGCGTGGAGAGCGGGGCTGGACCAGCATCTGCATCTCACTGCTGTGTCAGTGGGGATGAGAGCCAGGCGTCGGGGAGAATCACATGCTGCCTGTTGACATCAGTGAGAAGGAGCGGGGGCCAGAGCTGGCGATATCTCCGGTTCCCCACTTGAGCCGGGTCCTCCTGATGAAAGCTCACTCCGTCTGCTGGCGTCGGGCCCTCGCTGCCTGTGTGTTTGTGCCTCTACGTGCATACACACACATATGTCTGCGTAGCCTCACCGATATAGCCCCGTCGTTAGCCAGCACTTTCTCCGTACATATCGATTCTTCCTCCGCCACCGACTATATCCGCTTCATTTGCATGGCCCAGCTGACCCAGGCAGTCACTTGCCATTATAGTCCCATTAGCTAATCTCTCAGCTTTGATTTCCATAATCCTCTGTCTATTGAGAGCCCTCACAGCTCCCACAGTCCCACTCTCTGAGGAGGGGAAAGAACCCCCACCCACCTCACCTCAGGCACTTTACTCTCTATACCTCAACATGCATAAGTAAAATTCACATATAGATTTAAACACAGATTGACGTTTTTGATCGGACGGTTTCTAATCCTCTCTCATTCCATGAATATGATAATATAGAGCACTGTAATTAGAGTGCTTCTCAAGATAGCATCAATTTACAAGCAAAAATACAAAAGAAAAGTTATATTTTTGTCCTTGATTTATCCTTTTTCAATATATAAATCATGTTTTTTGTGTGTGAAACCAAAGACAGTTCTCTACTTTGATAGAATAGGTCTGAGTTTGGTTAGTGAAAATGAGTCTCTGATCATTGTAATTATAAACATCACACAGATTTTTGTAAAATTTGATTGTAACGTTCATATTTGTGACGAGCACTATTACCTCCCAGTGAAGAGGTCCTGGGTTTGATTCCAGCCTCATCTGTGGGGTTTGTCTCCTCGTGGATTACACCTTCCTCCCACCGTCCAAAGACATGCACTTTAACAGATTAACTGGTCAATCTAAATGACTGTAGGTTGTGAATATGAGAGTGAATGTCTGTTTGTCTGTCAGCTCTGTGACGTGCCCTGGTAACCCTGCTGACATGTTCAGGGTGTACTCCAGGCTCTGGTACTAATGCGATCCTCACAATGCCCGAGCAGCTCATAAACTGAATGGATGAACTTTCATAGCAAAACCTTGAGTATTTAACAACTTTTAAATCATCTCTAAACTACTTTTTTGTTGGAAAAATGAAATCCAGTTGCAAATGACTCACAATCCACCCCACTTTATCTAATATGTGTTAGCTTCCTGAAAGGCTGCAAGTGCAACAGATGTCTAATAAAACACCTCATACCATTTATTCACATGGAATGTTTTCTATTCATTGGGAAATATACCAGAGTAGTGACCGGCTTTGTGCTCTCACCAGATGCTCTGAATGTGTTTTTTCTGTTTTATTTGTTGATGTATTTAGCTTAATAGGTGTTACAAACACAAGATTTTTTATGATCACTAGAAAAGTCTTCGCAGATGTTTTACTTTTTTTTTTCTTGATAGTATCTCTGTGTTGAAGGTGGAAATTATGCAGAAATCCCCTCGGACAGTGCTGTATTTTGCAATCACAGGCAAACGCAACAACAGGAAATTCTTCCTATTTTCTGAGACTTCATTTATTTTAGCAGCATTAATTGATTTATCATCACAAAAATTATAGTGGATAATTGAATATTCCCAGCTCTGTAATACTTCAAACTGAAGTATGTAAATCTGTGTAAAGTTGCAAAAGGAATGTTTGACACTTTTCCTTTTTCATAATTAATCCAAATTGCTGTGAAAAACCATTCTGTCAGTCACATAATCTTTTAATCTTGACTTGTTGGTGTTAAAGTGCTGCCAGTGCTTTGAGGTACACCTCCTACATCTCCGTCCCTGGAGCATCCTCTCCTAAAGGAAACAGTCAGTATGCCAGGCCAAATTGACCTTAATCACCCTCAGTAGACTTGTCTTGGAGCGATTGCTCACATTGATCAAAGAGGACCTACCACCTTCCGCCCACACTCCACCCTTGACACCCCCCCTCCTCGCCAAATGAGCTGATAATTAATAAGAGCTGGCTCTGCAAACACCAGTCAACAGGCAGCATGATGGATCGGACAGCTTGGATGCAAACCAATACAATGCCAAGCTTTCTTCGGCCCCTTGAAAGGCCCCTGGGTGTCCTTTACCCTGCATGATCAGGCATGCAGAGAAGCAACCGCCGTGCTAATTAAATACTCACAGGTTGTCCTTGTTTTTCAGCGGGGATGCTTTCTATCTGTTCACTATTGGCATGTATTTAATAATTCATGGAGCTGCAGTGTTTAGGGTTTATACTGCAGACTTTGCTGGCCTACGAAATCTTTCAAAACCCACTCAAAGTGTTTACTTCATCACTGCAAAACAAAGTCATGATTTAATGTCTTGAAACCTACGCCTACATCTGAAATGCCAATGGTGTAGGATAAATGTGGTGCGTATTAATAATAATTAGCATTCACAGTCCCCAACAAACGGTCATGGCACCGTGAGATATTTCCAGCCGAGGTGTTAAATAACTGCAGCTAAAAACACATGCAGGCGATTTCCTCAAGCTGTCAACCACGCATCAACCAGTGCCAACAGCTTCTTGCTGAATGAGCTGACCACTGGCGGACACAACCATGACTGATCTGATCTATACCGCTGTGCTAATGGTTGCCTTTTAATCACTACACTTCCTCTGGTTTTGTCAACATGTGACTAACTGACAGATATAGACTTTTTTTCTCAAAGGGAAATTGTGTTAGCTGCTTCATTAGACTCACATTGGAAACAGGATGTACAATTGGGTAATAAATATTACATATTAGATAACTATTAATAATCACAGAGACTAATAACTAATACTTAGAAGCAATACAAAGTAACAAAAAGAGTAAAAATCATGGTATCAAATGGAATTATAGGGATTATAAACAAGTAAGTGATTGGCTACTAAGTGATTTATTATTATTTTCTGATTCCTGTTAAAATCAAGCATCAGAAGTGTTGGTCTAATGCTGCATCTTACTTTGGTTTACTCTAAGAGGTTTAGCTTTATGTGCAGTTTGGTGTACAGCATCACCAGATGATTTGTTTCATGAGGAAAGACGGAAAAACGTTCTAATACACAAACCTATTTTCTGCTTTGGGACTTTTTGGTGATACATTGGATGGTTCCTTAACCTCCTGAGACCCAGTAATGCATTTTTGTTCTGTTTAGTGGACAAGAGTTTTACAGTTTTACTTTAAAAAAAAACAACAAAACAAAATCAGTCCCTCAGCAATCAGTCATGGCAATTATTTAATATATAAAAAAAGCCCAAACTTTTACCTTCTTTGGTCTCAGGAGGTTAAAGAGGACACATTTATTATGTTATGTTGAGTTGATTTTTTAATGTATAGACTAGTTTTGGCAAGTTTTAGAGGATGGTGAAGCCGATTGAAGAGGATATTGGTGTTATTCAGGTTGAATAATATTAGGTATAACTGGAATTTGGAATAAAAAGGAGGCTGGGTAATGTACATTTGCTTGAGATGTACCACAGAAGTACTAAAGTACAAGTACCTCAGCACTATTGGATTTAGTACTTCACCCCTTATGATGATGTGTAATCAGATATTTGACATTGGAGACCAAATCGGCTCAATTTAAACTAACTGTATCTGATGGAATATTAGGAACCTTAAAGATTACATTATAAAAACTGATACGTAGGACTGTCAAAACACTTAATCACATCAGATAATCAGGCAGGCCCAAAGAATAAAGGAGGAAATGTTCATTAAGAGCAAATTCAAATAATGAAAGTTCAGTTTCGGAGTCTTAACGATATTAGTCGCTGTCTCGCCGACGCAACCGTTGCAGTCGGACGAGTGTTTGTCGGACCCCATGAGGTCCCTAACTACCGCAATTGGGTCTAATAGGTGAGTCTGGTCTAAGAGCAGAGGAGGGTCGGCCGCTAAGACCTGTGAGCCTGTCATAATAACAACTAACAATGTGATCATTTCATTTCCTTTTCACTTACACGTCACCTCGGCTCACAGGAGTGGACACACACACACACACACATGGGCACAAGGTTAACAGCGTGGCCCATTTATTTCACTCTAACCATCACAATGACTCTAAATAGCCTTTCAAAAGCCCAGTGAGGAGGGAGACAAAAATAATCAAATCACACAATTACTGCTGGGCTTCATTCTATAGTTAAGTGCATTTTTATTGTGTAACGTTTCTTTTTTTCCCCTGCACCCTCTCCCGCCCTTCCACCCCTCTGTTTTTCCTCCCTCTCTCGGCAAGCGTTCTCTCCCTGCCACTTCTCATCTAATATGGCTATAATTGGGTTTGGTTCTACAAATCCAATTTCAGCAATTGGGTTATCCTCCTCTGAAATTGGAGAGGTCTCCAGGCCTGCATGGCTTGGAGAGTTAATCTGCTTTTGTTAAGCCCTCCTTTTTGGTGGCTGCAGCGGCAACATCGCAGCTCTGCCAGTTAGGACGCTTTAACTGTCACCGTGGACATGCTTGTAATTTACCCCCCAACCCACACACGCTCTTCAAAATAAAATAAAATAAAAAAGCCCCTCCTTTCATACATACTCTCTGTGTACACGTGCTGCCACCCTCTGCTTCTCCTAGTGCAAATAATGACATTTGAATCGAGCATTAACAGGCTTAATTACTTTAAAATTGTCATTTTAATTTACACTGATATAGTATTGATCACACAAGCAGAGATTAAGGCCCTCAGTGGAGCGGTTGATGTGGAATTAAACAGGGCCGGGTCCTCCTGGGGCCCGCCTGGCCTGTCCTGCCACAGCCAGAAGAGGAATGACATCCTCCCCCTAATGAACTGGCAGCATGCGCAGACATGAATTTCAGGCCCCGCTGGAGAAGGAGGGAAATAATGGGGTTTGGGGAGCCATGGCGGGTTATTCATTCACTGCCATGCACCAATTCTCCTGTGATTCATCCCCAGGCCCACAGACCCCCACTGCCTGTTTGCCTACCACATTCAGCCTGCCTGACCTTTCTCCTGCCTAAGTGTATATATATCGCCACCGTCCTCTGGGAGCACCTTACCCCACACCAGGTATCATGTCCAGAAAGGAGGAGGAGGTGATGGTGGTGGTGGTGGGGGGGTGGTTAAGGTGTAAACCTGTGCACCTACAGTGAACCACTGCTGTCTAATCCAAACACCCCCCACCGGTGGAAGTGCCGGTCCGTGATTCTCCCTCTCATCCTGGCTCACTGGTCTGTCTGAAGACGACGACGCCTTCCTAGGGGATTGATCTCCTCATTCGAGCCCGGTGTCACGCACAGCTGGTTAATATCGAAAGGGGGGGGGGGGGGTCGTTACATTAAATCCAAGCAATTTCTTCCCGGTTTGCAGAAAGCCTGTGGCTCTTTTGGTAAGCGCCGTGTTGGAGTAATTACAGCAGTAGAAACAACCTCTTGACACCTGTCTCCAATGAACACACTCAAACAATCACACTTCACACAAGGGCTTTTAAAGACTTGCTCTTAAAGTGAGAGGCCTGATAAGAATAAAACCAAGACTGTTCACACGCAGGGAAGAATCCTGTGTCTATACTGCAACACTTGTCATCCCTTATCTGTTCAGTATTATTTTGGGGGGAAAAATCCATAAAAGCTACATTTGGACATATACCAGATGAATCCTTTGTGATAATGAGGTGAAATCACTGGATGAATCTGTGTTTCAGGGCTTCAAAACCTAAATCTTTATTAATATTTTGTATAACAAAGCGGCAAAAACTGTTTCGATTGTTACCTTTGTTAATTCACATAGATTTTTTTCATAAAAGTAAAACTTCAGGTCAACGTACAGCCTCACCATCCTATTATCTCTGGCTCATACTGTGGCTTTGGTATTATTATTATTTTAACTAGCACATCGACCCATGCGGATCTGTGGGTTCTAGATGTGATATATATTCGTATATGCTGTTCCACATTTGTCCAGAAGTCGCCACCAATGTGTTCTGGCCATAGCAACATGATTATAAGGCTATTATATTCCAAAATTACTAATATCTCCAAAAATATTGGTCCTATCAACTTGACATTTCCGCTAGTCTCTTTTCTGACCAAAAATACATAAATATACCAAACTGCAGCAGGCAGCTTTGTCTGGATTTTGTGAGAATCCCTGGATACGCACACACACAAACACACTTTTGGCTTTTATAATATAGATGTTGATGCAAAAACCTTCACCTATATGAAATAAATTGCATAAAAATGTGTATTTTTTCCATTTGCAAGTGATCCCAGATGGGGATTTTACTACAACCAATCTTTTACCTTAATGTTACAGCACAGTTTTAACATTAATTTCATGTTTCCCTTTGGACCCGTAATGGTAAAGCAACACATATAAATATACAGCAGTGAAAGAATTAGACCTTTAAGAGCTAATTCAGCACTTTGAAAATACTGTTCTATTAGATTATCTTATGTTTTTATTGTTGTTTTTTTTTTTTTTTTGCTACCACAGCTATACGTGTAAAAAGTGGCGAGGCATTTTTCATGTAATAATCTGGATTTTTTAAGTTTTTGTTTTGTTGAAGAATGGACACAAAGTTCATCATAAATATTTAGAGATGCGTGGTTCTCATGATAATATGAAGAGAAAGTAAAGGTGCCAGACAAATGTGGTGGAACAGAACGCACAGTACTGCCTCTGATATGTTGTGGAGTAGAAGCAGAAAGTAATCAAGAATGGAAATACTCAATTAAAGTATATATATATATATATATATATATATATATATATACTAAAGTAGCAACACTCATCCATTGTAAACATATGGCAGTAAATGTATAAATGCGGCTGTGTGATTGCATGACATATATATTAGAATCATGTGTTTCTTATTACTGTGGAAATTCGTCTTTGCTTCACTCACAGCCCATGTTTTGTGCTGTTTCCCTCTGAGTTTCCTGTGATCAGCTTTAGAAATGATTTGTGGAAACAGGTGCATGTTATCAAATCACAACATGGCAAAAAGAACAGAACTCAAGTCGAATTGTATTTCCAAAAAAGGACTCCAAAGGTCCCGGTGCTCATGGAAAAGGACGGTACTGTTTGTGAGGTCCTCATTTGATTGCATTAGCTACACCTGGATGTCTCGAGGTGGAAGCCATCTTGACGATGAAGATATAACAAAACAACAACAACCTCTTCTCTGTCTTGGCTGGCAACCGTCCGTGACAGATATCAAGATGTCTCCAATACACGTAATGGACTTGGCAAGGCCCGGGGTGGCTGGGCTTAGGCCTTCTACTCCACTCTGTCATCCAATCACCTTATTCTAATGCTATTGCATTGTTTAGTCAACCAGCCGTCCATTTACATCAACCCATAACCACACAGCCACACCACAGGAGCACTTAATAGAATTAGCAGGTATTGTGCAGCACATTTTAAACACTTAGGCCATTTTAAACACACACACACACTCAGTCACTCCGCCTCCCTCCTTCAGCTGATGATCCCTCGCTCGCTGTCAGAGTAATGGCATCACTGGCTTTTCTGCGGCCCCCTTTCCTTTCTCCTTAACTGTAATAACTCCATAGCCTGAGCACCGTGACCAGTTTATTCACATCTTTAAATTTGCAGCCAATATTGTTGTCATGTTTATGTTATGTACTACTTATTAATAGCTCATGAAGCACATTTGTTGCATTATTAAATCATTTTTCACTTGCTCTTCATTAGGAAATAGGAAGCTCAAGCTCTCAGCTAAAACAGCCGGTTAATTATGGGGCTCATAATTTCCTAATCCGATTTTAGAGAATGTTTGCGAGTCTATTTGGCTAGGCAGCGTATAAATAGACAAACAAAAATGAAATGACCACATGCCTGGGAATTTGCAGTCATATGCCCTATCTTGCCCTTGACTGAAGGCATTATTTTCTTTTTTAACTCCTGACACTCCAGTTCCATCTTTTCTAACAAATTAGACTCATATGCTTCCCCCGTTTTGTGCGATTAACAAAGAACAAATTCACATCAAATAACCCCCAAATTTGTCTTAAGGCTTCATTTTCTAATGACATTAAATGCAGCACGGGTAAGTTTATTTGGAGTGACTCATCTATGGGGTCAGTGGAAATGAGCAATCCCTTTGTCCCCTAGCCACCACCCCCTGTTAAACCGTTACCTATAAAAAGAGGCGTACACTCCCAGTCAGAGGGTGTGTCCTGCCATGGTGTAATAACAAGGGCCTTCCTCCTTGTCCCATTCCTCAGGCCGATTGATTTTTGTTTGGAAAATTAATGCAGTCTCTGTAAGGTTCTGGAGGTCAGAGGTAGACGGGCTTCATCTGATGAGGGGCGTTGCTGGGCAAACGGAAAGGCATCCAGCAGCCGCATGCGTTCGCAGCCTGCCTGATGAAACTTAGCGTTGACTATGTTTGAGGGCGGAACATGCAATAGCTTATGATGTATTGTCTGTGTTTTTTTTCATGCACACACCAAAATGCATCTCCTATGATTGAATAAGCATATATAGGGGTTTTTATTTATTATACACTTATTGGACCCAGTGGTGGTTTGTTGCCCTTGTTTTATGTTGTTCTGCCCTGTTGCATTGATGTCTGATTGGCAGAAGAGCAACGTGTGCACCCGAAGTAGAAAGGCAATTTATTGAAAGTCTTGTAATGTTTCAAACTATTCCCCCCACCCTCCAGAGGAGAGGCCTAGTTAGCACGACAAGCACTTAAAACCTCCGTCTGACCCCCAGAAGAAACCCAGGTGGTGTCCCATGAAGGTATAAAGCAAAGCATAACCATATTTTACTGAGTAATTCTTCCCAAGTGGGAACTAATCTAACACAAAGGGTGCTCCAGTCAGCAGGGTCCCTGCACAAGTTCAAGTCACAATGGCACCCTGTGTGCACCATGCTGTAGCTAATTACCAACTCATTAAACAGCCCTCTAATTAGATTGGATGTTATGCTCCTTTAGTTAAATTCAAACTCTTAATTTTTACTGCCTAATTACATTTCTGTGCTTTACAAAAAATAAACTGGCCAAGTGGAATGAGGCATGTTTCAGAATATTGAGCTACAGAGAAGTAAAGTCAGGAGGATATACATTTAAGCTTTTAGCCCCACAGTTAAACATGGATTTAGAATTTGATGGGTGTTGATATTTCAGTTCAAAGTAGCTGTCTCTATAAAAAGTCTTATTGTATGTGTTTGTGTTTCATGTTTTGGTTTGTTTTTGTTTTTTTACACATTTTTATCCAACACCTCCTCAAGGGTAATATTGATGTGTTTGACTTAAGTTATGTTGTGCTGCTTATTTCCTGTATAAAGTAATCTGCAAAAGTCAGGACAGATGTAGGAAATACCTGCCAACGTTCAAGTATTCTTTTATTTCTACTGCTACAGAAAAGCTACATGCACTTTAAACTAGTAATTGCTTCCCAAAAAAAGGAAGAAAAAGGGAAGAGAGGGACAGAATACATGCTGAAAGTGTTCTAGTGCTAGGTCTAATGTGTAAAGTCTGGAAGCATCTAAGAAATGTTGATCATTTAGATCATCTGTACCCTAAAACCAACATGTGCATCCTTTTTTGTGACGTTCATGCACAGTGACTGTTCTGCTAGATCTGCTCCATGGTTTCGCTTCTGTTTTAACAGATGCACTGTACATTGAATATTCTTCTCTACTTAGATGTGACCTAATGTTCTACAATTCAGTACCACCTGGTCATCTGTCAAGCACTCAAAAGAGTGACCCTGGAGACTTCCTGCAGACCTGCATGGGCCCCTGCAAATCCTCTTTTCTTCCCACGTTTGTGTGGGTGTTAAATTTACAGGAGAGCAGACGTGGGTTTGCTGCCACTCTTGCCCCTGGCACAAGACCTCTGCTCACTTCCATCCCAAAGCTGTCTTTGTACAGAGGCGACGGCAAAGGCCGGATGCTGCGATTGTACGGATAAAAAGAAACATCTGCGTAAGAAAAGTCCTCTGTTGTTCACTCTTTTTTATTTATTATTATAATAATACAATAAGAGGGAAAAAACCCATGACATAATTTCTTGTTATCTAAGAAGCTGAGGGTGCATTTACATTTGCTTTTCATGCAGCGTCCATGTGCTCTTAGGGGCGATGCACTGGAGTATAACTAAGCTAGCATGGAGGATATCCAACCATTTAAATCAAGCCTCTGGGAATTTTACATAACACATCATTGGCGAGCATTGGTTTTTACATAAAGACAAAGCAGGCCACAAAGAGCCACCGGACCGGCGTCTTAGCCTGAGACGAGCCGCTGCGTGTGTTTTTGCAGACTCCTCTAAAGCTTCACGGTCCTGTGGTCACTGTTGTGCTCAGAGAACGCCTCTGCTCATACCCAGACAGCACACAGACAGAAAGCTGCTTATTTTTTTATACATTGGGGGGAAAAATTATTTTTGTGAACACGACCTCAAAACTGAACCCGTCCCTCTGATGGGGTGACTTTGCTGGGCTTGATTTTTCAGAGGAGTGCTCTCCATTCTCGGGACCCACAGAGATACAGTAAAGCTCCATCAATTGCCCCTGTGCTGTGGAAGCTGTCATATTTTATAGATGTTTCACGAGATGGCTCGTGATCTAGACGATGTTGCCTTCATTTAGGAAGAGTTGTGTTTGTACTAAGGGAGGAGGAAGGGCTCTTGATACAGAGAAATGAGGGCCTTCCTGCTACATTCTTCTCACAAGTGACAAAGTAATGCCACTAAGATGCAGCAGACTAATATATTTCATTATTGGTCTCCGCAATAGAGCTGTGTATCATTGGGCAGCGAAGGATGCCACTTTGTTATTACAAGGCCACATGAGCCAGTGGCAGTGTGGGACGGAATCAAAGCTGCCTCTGGACACAAACTGACTGATTACTTTTCCAGCTGACATCACATATCTGACGGCCACCCCACCATCCTGAGGGACAGTGCAGTTTGTTTGGGGCTTACTGTTTGACATTGAAAGTTACTCACGTGACCTTTAACTTTGTCCCAGATGTTGAGATTGTTATTCTAGTGGTGAGGCAAGTACTCAGATCTTTTGTTTTGAAGATGTTTTCATGAATTAGTAGCTTTAATTTACCTTCCTGGACTGTCCCGGCTGCTCTCGTTCATGTATAGCAACAGTCATTAATGTCAACAAATAACATATACTTCTGGACTTTATTCGAATAAAAGTAGTTAGCTACACTCCACTATTGTGACTATACTGCCTATGTACGTGGTCACATGGTTCTCCTCCAGAGTTCTTGCAGAATTGTGTAAAATGTATTAAAAGACGGTAAATACCTCCTGCTTTTTGTCACTTTGAAAAACTTCTCAAAGCCAAACTTCTTTCCAGTCTTCACTCGACCACAGCCATCACTTAAAATGATATTGCTTCCATTCTCCGCACAGCATCTATGATCCTAATTCAATCAATTCCTTCACAAATGAGGCCACGTGAATAGGCGCAATATTAAATCAGATAATAATATAGATTGATGAACAGTCCATGACAACATTAGCGGCCTTCCCAAAATGCAGAGATGGAAAGAGAAAAATCAATGAGCTCAAAGACCTGTCATTTGCATGGGCCTCTTCCCCTAATGGGAATACTTTTACAGACGGGGAATTACAAGTTGAAAAATTCTTTTTGATTATTGGACATCCATAGCCAAATATGATTTACATTAATGAGCATAAGTATATTAAAGGCATTTTATCCCCCAGCATCCGAAACAATTGAATAATGGCTCTGGCAACCAAGCAGTGGCCTGAGAAAATAGAGGAGGTAATGTCACTTTAATTACTAATGGATACTTCAATTGTTCAGACTTTGATTTTTCATCTTTGGGTACAATCTAATAAGGCAAATATTCATCATCTTCATATCCCCTTTTAAAACGATGATTGTGTCAGGCCTGGCCAGCGCACTTATTTAAAGAAAGTGGCCATTTATGTTGGCCTCTAAGATCAACGGTTTATTTGAAAATTGCTTTCAAAAGATTATTTTTCTGCGAAGGAAGGAGAAAAGTCTTTTCATGCTCAATTGCAGATGTCTGATACACTTAAAGACGCTGAGTTGACCTTGTTAGCAGGAAGAGACATTGTAAAAATCCCCATAGAACTCTAATTGTTCTGCTCTTCTCTTCACTGTTTGTCATTGGACGTACGTTACATCCTGTTCTAGTCCTAGTTGGGCTTATGTCTTGATTAAATTGTGCGGCGCTCTGACCTGAGCTTTATTATAAGTTACAGAATTATCTTAACATAGCTGTGTGTAAATCATGGATGCGAGTGACCTTAAAAGTGCTTGGCTTGCTTTGTTAAACTGCTCTAGTCAACACCAATTTACCGGAGCGCGATATAGAACAGAGTCATCTCTGACATTGCTATCTAATTAGGTTAAAACACTTTCTGTTAAACACTGAAGATCACATTTATAATGCGCATACAAGGTCTTGGTGACCTCTCAAGGCATCGGTATATTGAGCTGAATGTCTGAGTTAGGGATGGGTTGTGTTAACTAATCGCTAGTATGTAAAATAAGTGTAGATCAATTACCCAAAACGAATGGAGAAATCTTAAATACGCAGTTGAAAATTCAGCAATAATGAATGCTAAAATGATTACTTTAGAAATTAATCATGCTTGAATAAACTAATATAGTAAAGATAGTAAAAGGAGAATAAAAGACGAGTCAAGAAAGAGGAATGTAGATTGTAGCAGTTAATCAGAGGTTATGTATGATTAAAAAAAAAGTATGTAAAACACCCTTGAAAGGTATGTTTTTTGGGTTTTTATCAGATAATGCAGCATTCATTATAAACTGAAGTGGTCTGAGAACATGTAAGACTCTGGTACATTGTAATTTCCATGTCTTTCAGTTGCTTTAGTTAGACTTATTGAGTGTGTGATTAAAATAAATACCCTATTAATTATATCACAGGCTGTGCATTATGTGTTTATTACTACTTAATCTATCTGCCCAGGCCTGAAGTGATTGTAAACGTATTCTACAGTCATGGAAAAAAATATTAGATCATTAAAAGTCATCAAAAACAATGGTTATTCAATGAAGTGCTAAGTCCTGTGTGTATCATGTGACTAAAACAGACAGAAAAGAAAACATGGAATGAATAAAAGCAATGTTTTGTCAGTACAATGACATAGATATTGATGTAAGAACTGAAGTGATTTTGGTTTTTATCCTTAGAGTAAAGGTAAGAGTAAAACTGTGCATGAATACGTGGTGTGGAGACATTATAATGACCTGGATGATGACATCTTTATATTCTTATTAGTCTCATTGAACTGCTGAGGGTTTATGAGTTTGTTTGTTTGGTTTTTTTTTTAATCATTTTAGTATATTTTTTTTTATAGGCCTAAATGAAGGGAAGTTGATTGGAATACAACAAAATACAATGTATTAGATGCACAACAGAGCTCTATATTCCGTAGGAAATATGAAGATAAGCTATTTCCAAAAAAAAATGTCTGTGTTTGACTTTTATGATAATGTCAGTTCAGAATCTCCCATAGGTGTGGAGTCAAATTTGACATTCAATAGTAATAATAATAATAAAAAAAATACCCTAAACATCATTCTTTTATTCTGATATTTGATGGCTTTGCCTAAATTTAGCCAAAATACACAAAAATTAAAATATTTTAAAATGTTATACATTTTTGGACACTGAGGCTGGTTCAGGTCAATTTTATATATAAATCATAATGTTTTTTATGTGTTATGTAAAGCAGGAAATGATACTGTGTGATAGTAGATGTTTTTGTACAAAAATTAATGTTGTAAAACATTAAAAAAATATGCTCTTCCTACTCTCCGAAACATTATATTTATATATTACATATATTTATTAATGTCTTTTTAGACATTCTAAATAGCCCTGTGGTAGTCTGGATCAAATTTAACCCGAACTATACTGTGAAAGCTTAAGAAATGAACAGTTTTTAAGCGTTAACAGGTGATGCACAACATGGTCCATGGATGGGGTCTCTGTGGGACTGAAAAACTACCGCTCAAGCCAAGGTTTTACATTAATTGGTCACATCAGTAGATCTGAAAACACAAAACTATAGCTGTAGAAGCACAACCAAAGGCATCACTGCTTAAAGCATGTGGATTGAGATTTAACATTTCCCACAATGCAACTTTAAGAAAGCCAGCCACTTTATCATAAAGGTGTCAAATAAACTGAAGTAGCTATTTTATGATCCATTTTTATTTTATTTATTTATTTATTTTTTTACAAAAGTCTGGGTCATTGTCTTATACTTTACAGAAGTCACATCCTGGTGACTCCTTATTGAACACTTTTTAAATTTTTTTTTTTATTTTAATCAACTTGATACCCAGTACTTTCACCATATATGTTAGCATTTCTGTTGGAGATCCCACAGTAAAAGCAGAAGCAAAGCAAAATGTCTTCACTGTGGCTCCATTTAATTTATTTCCACCATGAATGCATTGCTCTACCATGCAAAAGACCATTTTGCACAGCCTCATTAAGAGGTCAAGAGCAGCTCAGGCCCCACAGGTGTAATCCCATTTACTTTGATCCTCTGTTTTTATGTGCCCGTTAAAAGCTGCTGAAGTAGCAACACCGTATTAGTAAATACGCAGCTGGAATATATATGAGCATTAATCATTCTTTCTATCGAGCAGGTCACTGCCATCTTCTTATATCCGGATCTATGCAGAAACGATCCTATGAGTTTAGTTCAGATTTGTCGTTTTAAACCGCACTCGACTGATGGACATTTCCAATAATTCACTGTTCTGCCCGTCTGTTTTATTGGTTTTGCTAGAAGACCTGTATTCAAACCATCTGCTCTGAAAATAGAAACTAGGTGCTATTACTGCACGTATCGAACATTTTTAACAAAGTTATCAAACTCCTCCATCTGGATTATGCTGAAGAGGCCAATGATGTGGTCTAAAGCAGTTAAAAAAAACCCCAGTATTATAAAGAAGCTCTTTTAAAGTCTGAGTCATATCATGTATACGCGTATTCACTTTTCTTTTTTTTTTTTTTTTTGTTGAATGTCATTGCTGTGATGGTTTTATTGCTTTAGACCCCTCTGCCGGGCAGGTTAGAGGAGCGACTGCACGACTGATGAGCGTGGCAGGAAATTGGCAGATGGAAGCATCCATTTCACCGCTAATTAGGGGGTCCAGAAGCCCGCCGACTGACAGGGTTCAACTGGGCAATGTAGTGCCTGCCAGCTCCCATCCCGTGCGCTTTATAAAACGCTCTTTAATTCCCCGGCACAATATCATTAACTTTGTAAGTGGATGAACACAATGGACAAGCAATTTAATTAACTTCTACCATTGAATGTTGGAGGGGAGACTAAATGAAATTAATGCACAATATTTCCCAGGGAGGCAGCCAACCTTGGGAGTGGGTCTGGATTGTTGGCAGGTCAGGCGCTGCCGTGGGTTTGGCCAATTATGCCTTGTTTAGACCCATCCATAATATTTTCCTCAAAAGAAAATAAAATCAGTGGTTTTGAGATCAATCATGAGCGCATGTCGCTCTGCATTCTGGGAGATTTTAGAATAATGAAGTTGAAGCCCGGAAACAGCCCGCCAAAAAGCCTTTAGAGGCTTCAGAGCGCCGCCGCAGGTATCATGACAGATTCCTGCTACAACTGGACCATCAGGAAATGAATGCACGCCGTTTGGGGAATCTAGCGAGCATGGAGGTTTCTTTTATGTAAAAAATGCAAACTATATTACTGGGTTTTAATGAAAAGGGCCTCGTCCGTCCGTGTCTGTTCCATGTAGGGATGGGTGGTTTTATGAGCTCGGATGATTTGCTTTTCAGAGGCATTGTGCCAAAAAAAATGATGGCAGTATCCAAACTTTCCAACTCTGATATGCATTTGAAATGGCTCTGGTACAAGTGTCATTCTGGTATTGGACTGTGTTGAACTAGACAATTTGTGTCACTTTAATTTTCCAGGCTATTAAGTGGATTTAAGTCCATTTATGATGAGTTTTTTAGAGTTTCTGAGCACTAAAAAGTTAAATCAATCCACCTGCAGGACTTTATGTGAAGGTAATATGCTTCCACAGAGCAACAATGTTTAAGAATGTATTTTTTATTTTCATTATCTTAATCAGGAATATCCCATCATATCAGCCAATTGCATTCAGTGTGTATGATCCGCATATAGGATGTAGGTGATATTTATCTGTTGTGTCACAGTATTACATAATTTAACATGAATGAAATCATGGTCATTGAAAGATATGGTCTTGAAGGGATAAAATCCTATAATATAATACATTCATAGAATTGTAATAAAATGGAAATGGAAATTGTATTGATGGGCTGTTGGACAAAACATTATGGTGAATTCCTAAATATAAGACAGTTTTTGGTTGAAATTGAAATTGTGATGTCTGAGTAATTTTTATTTAACCATTTATCCATCAGCTACATTTCAGATTATATGGAGTAGGTTTGGTGGTGTTTATTTTGTCATCATAAGTCATATTTCCATCACAATAGTTGCTGTCACGCAGTTCTATTATGAAGGTGGTGGCATGAAATAGACAATAGCAGGGCAGTGGAATGATACGACTCATTACACATGTATGTTACATATGTGGACACATTTGAGCAGTGACAGACTGTTATCTAAATATTTAACAATATCAGTCTAAAATGATTTCAGGATGCAAGTAGTATATGTTTTACGACAGGTCCGAAAAATTATGATTCAGATTCTGGATTCTCACTCAACCTTGTGACTGTCCTGGAGCCAAAACACCCAGCCTCATTTCCTTGTTTCAGGTGTCGTGTGACTGAATCAGAACACAGAACCGACTACTTTGCCTTTCAACATAAACCAATTTTCTGGCGAGGTTTGCCAACGAGTGCAGAGGAAGAACATTAAGGAGACTAAGCTCAACTTTAATCTTAATTACTGTGAAATAAATAAGTACAGCAGGTTTTTTTGAGCACTGTTGTTCCTTCTCGCCGTCCCCCAACAACGCATGCACCCGTGAGACAAGGGCTCCTTCAGGACGTGACGGATTGCTCCAACACTCGGGCCACTTTCAAATCACAGGAAGTGACAGAGGAAGTTTTAATGAGAGTTTTGTCTGTGTATCCAGTCAGGCTTTCCAGGCAGCCGATGAATAATAGACACTGTGGCTCAATACTCTGAATACTCAATCAATGGCACTGGGAGAGGGCCTTGGCAAACACATATGGCAGCCTGGGGTGGGCGGTGGGCTCAGGAGGGGTAGAAAATACTAAGGCTTCTCCATCTGTATCTCTGAGCTGGAAAAAAAAAAAAAACACAAGCCATCTCTATTGATGCTGCTCACTTTTGTGCCAGTGTTTTCCTTGCCGGGGATGACAAACAGGCTGTTTGTGCAGTATTGGAGATTTGTGCAGAGGCTCCTGTGAAGGTGCTCTTTTAGCCCCGGATCCTGCATATCAATGGGCCCCTCACTGGGCTGATCCTTAAATAGAAATGTGAATCCTTACACTCATGCTGTTCTGTTGTCTGCTGCAGGATTCATTTAATTTGGAGCATGTTGGGAATGTAGCCTCGTATAAATGCTGGTGTTTGGTGACTAATGTGTGTGTTTTGTACCTATTAGTCAGAGCTAATGTCTGTGCTTCCAGCTCTAAGCCTTTGTGACACAACATGTGTTCCTGATTTATTGAAACACCATTTCTTCATGACAGCATATCTGATTGACCTTTCTGATAAAACGGGTGTGTATATGTGTGTGTACACATCTGCGAGTGGTTAGATTTCTATGTGCAGGTTCATATGGAAGCGTTATCTCTCTTGTGAGTTGTCAGATGAGGAGACTCCTGGGAATTCTGAGCAATGAGATATAAACTGGAAAACATCGCATGTTGTCAGTGCTCTGTAGAAGTCCAAATACCATAGAAGCCCTGTGGGAGGTTTCTCACTGATGGCTGGTGCTTACACACACTTAGTAGCCTAAAGATGTGCCTGATTGCTTCAGTTAGGTCATATTTTTTGGACTTAAGTCCTTGTGAGGTTTTAGAATCTTACATTTAGAAAGTTAACAGTTAAAATAAAGATAGCAATTCCATCGTCACTAATAAAGACATGATTTATAACCACAAGACAAACCCTCTTATTCTTATTTAACCCATGAAGACCCAGTGGGAATTTTGTGGCACTTCTGGAATTATTATTTTTTTATTTAGATTTAACCTTTCTTAAATGATGTATTACCATTTATTACAATATTATCATCTGTATTTTGCATTTTTTTCCTTTGACAATCATGTATTTTACTATATATAATTCACTGATCATGTAGACGTTCATTAGAGCACCAGAGTAAAGTTGAGGGTTATTACATCACAAACAGAGAAAAGTGAAGAAAAAGTGACTATTTCATTAAAATCTCTCATTAACTGAACATAAACCCAGTTTATCCATCCACTGGCATTGCTTCAACTCCATGGGTTTTACTGGTGAATCAATGTTATAGAAGATGATGGTGTTTCCATGATAACTACAGAGCCTCTAAACATCAAATGTGATGACCGTGGAAAGATGACAAACTGTATTTTACCCCAATTACTTACATGGATAGATAGGATTAGTGGAAATAAATTACACATTTTAGTCATAGTTTAAAAAGCTTCCAGAATAAACGTAGTGACATTTTACCATGTGTGAGTCACTGATAAAGAAAAATCCAGTCAAAAAATGCTGGTTAGCTGAAGTACATGAGCCAATATATATATATATATATATATATAGCACTTTATCATATACCTTGAAAACATCAGCAGACCAGCACTTTTGTCAATAGTTTTCCAATTAATCTATTGAAATGCATACAATTTACCACATTTAAATTGTCGACCAGCATAATCAAAGAAGATTCTAAACATAAAATATATTTAACATTTAATATATTTAATTTCTGACTTGCAGAGATTGCACCTCATTTTTTATATATTTTCAGCAGCATATTTTTATGCCTGTTTTAATGTTTGGTCTAAACTCATAATACCGAAAACACTTTCCTCATCGATAATCAAGTGTTTAAGTTTTGCAGTTTAATGACAACTTTTAGCTTCCTTACCATCACCTCCTGCAACAGCAATATGATACTTCTTCCAAACATTTCTTACTTTATTTACTATAATATAGTGATTGGTTGATGTCACGGAAATGATTGTGTACCCCTAATATTAAGGCAGATATTTACTTAAAGGACTTATTTTTGTTTATTCCTGAGATTTATTTATTTATTTTTCAATAAACACTTTCAATACTTTTGCTTTCAGATCCAAATGGTCATTGAATTTTTGTGTGGTACTTTGAACTTAATCTAATCTTTCTTTTTTGTTGGTTATGCAACAGTATGAGAACAATCTCTTTTGGCTATGTGTTTGGGAAATGTACAATGGACACGATCATTGTAATAATCAATCGTCCTGCAATTCTCCTCTGAAAACTGAATAAGAAAATGATGACAGAAAACCTAAAACATAAAGGTAAACAGTCATATTGAGCTGTGATCATCAAAAAAAAAAAAAAACCCAAAAAACCCATCACCTTTTGAGTTTCTTCACCAGCGTCTTTTCTTCATTTTCCATTAAAACACTCGGTCATCCCCTGTGCTCCACATCCCATAAGCCTGCACTTTGCTGGTGGCTGTGGGACAGCAGAGCATTACCCTCTGAAGTTGTACAGTGACACTGTGATGACACCAGAGTGTGTATGTGTCAGCTCTCCCGGGACTGGCCACTCTCCCTTAGCACAGATTGGAGGTGAGACCTTGAAGAAAAATTATTACTTTTATGTTTGCTTTATGGCTCATTTTTCACATTAAACGCAGAAAATCTATTCAGAGGTCACAGAATTCCTGCTTCTCTTCATCGGCAAGAACTAATTTTTGCAGCCCTTGGTATCGATAAAGCATTCAGCGGAGCAAAGTATGCAGGCTATGTACTGCAGCTCTCAAGTCTCTATTTTCTACCAGCCAGTCTATTGGGACTTGTTCAGCCCATATCTGCTGGGGTTTTGGAAATGTCAACCACACACACACACACACACACACACACACACACACACACACACACATATACACAAAGACATGCACAGCTGCCGTTGTGTCAGAGTGGCCTTATCTGTGCTCGCTGTAGCCAGTACGACTCATGATAAGAGATAGCATTGCCAGAACGAGTCATAAAACCCCAGCTTTTATGGCACGGTTATTGTCTTTCTGTCTACAATTATGGTGATTACTCATTTCCCCTTACCTCCCCCGCGGCCCTCATGCTGCACTTAATAGACTGCATTTTACTAATGGAAAATTAAGTAGCCGCCGTGGCAGTGGGGTTTATAAATATGTAAAATATACTTTTAATTATTTCAAGTGAATCTGGCAGCTAATCAATAAAGTGGGACGTGACAAACATACGTTTGACACAGGCCATTGTAAAGCTACTGGTAAAAGATAAGCATGGCCTGTCAGCGCAGTCCAGCCCTAATGAATATTTTGAGCCTGTCATGTAAGGAGACAAATGGATTAATTGCGCCCTGCTAATATAATAGCTTCTTCATGAAGAGTGCAAGAGGCAGGCAGAGGAGGGAGCAGAGCAGCTACTGGGTTCTGAACCCTGATGTCAAATAAATATTTGTTAGGGTTGGGGGTTAAGTAGATTTTTGCGATTACACGGATAACCACTTAAGCAGAGTTGTTTATCATTTATTTGAAAATTGATTCATGCCGAATTGTTTGCTGTATCCATTTTATTTTTAGTATTCACTTCAGGCCTGTAGAGGGGTCCACGTCCAAAAGAATTAAAGGGAAGGCAGTATTTTTTATTTGCAGGGAAGTGACTGTCAGAAGTATAATCAGTTTTCTATGAACTAAATACAAAGAGTAAGAAGCAGGATGAAAAATGACCATAAGGAGGCGTCATCAAGTGTGTTTTGATCAAGCAAAATCATACACGTTATTTTTATTGCTATTTAAAGGTCATTTAAATATATAATTTTTTTTTTTACACAGGGCAGCTTTAAGTATGATGCTTTTATTATTTAAGGGTAATTTAACGACATAACTTTTTTTTAAAAACATTTTTCTTTCCTAATGCTCTGTTTGCTTGTGTAAATTATATGAATGACCGTAGCTGCTGCTTTCAGCTCTTTTCAGTTCACATTCAAATAAAAGCCTCAAATTCACACGTTTAAGAAGCCGGGCCCTGTTTACTTATACTTTCTGTACCTAATAAATTACTCAAACCTGCAGCAATAACCATTCATCAAACCTGTTGTTGATTCATTTTCTGTCAGTGAAGTAAGTAATTAATTGAATAAATATTGCATCTGGAGAAGTTTAGACCAAAAAGCCCCCCTACTGCAATTTAATCCCTTAAAAAGTGAAACGCGCCCGTTCTCGCCGTCATTTCTCACATGTCATATTTCAACACAGTCATTTTGACTTCACTAGCCGCTGAAATTTTTAAACAAACAGTTAGCACCGTGGCACGGTTTTGACAAATAGCCCAGTTTTAGCACAGTCCTCCCCTGCCCTTTTTCCCTATCCATCTCTGTCTCCAAGTCTGTTGTCGGCAGTTTAAGGTGAAAGAGAACATAAAGACAAGTGAGCGCAAATAAGTGTAGGGGGCCTTCCTGGAAGCCGTCCTCTCGCAATGGGAAGCTGTGACCTTGAGTCCTGCCTTCGCCCAACGCCATCCCCTTTCATAGGCTCCCCCCTCCCTCCCCTTCTTCCTTGTTTTTTTTTTTTTTTCTCTTTCCCGTCCTGCGAAGAAGGAATGACGGCAGGAGGGGAAACGCTGGTGGGGGGTTCGGGTCACCAGCCGCCGTTCTCATCAATTAAATGTGCGACAGTGTTTTCCGTCGGCTGAACTTATATGTCAAGGAGATGGGCAGGACCTCATGTTTGTGCTTTTGACAAATCAGCAAATGTTTAATCTCAAGATGTGCCGGCGCTCATAAATAATGCAGAGGCCGGGCCTGGTTACAAACTCTCTCCCCTACATGTCGGAGAGAAGCGTCTGCAGGAAAAACCCTCCAGACCAAATCCTCCAGCCTTTTCTTCCCCTCATGTCTCCTCCTCCTTTTGATCACGTCTCCATCCCTTCGTCCCCAAAACTCCATCTTTCCGTTATCTGTGAACTTTCGTCACCGCATCTCGCATCTATCATCGTCTTCTGCCTTTATCTCCCCCCCACCCTCCCTCCCCCCCTCCTCTCCTCCATTATGATCTCATTTGGTCGCTCTGTTCTTTATATTAAAAGTTACTCAGAGCTCTATTCCTCTTTTTGAGTGGAATTATCCTGAGCCAAAGGTCTGATATCTCAAAGACACAGGGGATTGAGCTTGAGCTTTGCCTCCGTTTTTGCCCTAAATGTAAAGAGGGCAACAGAAAAGCAGTGTAGTGGACTGTGAACCGCATCAAATCCCCCTCTCCACGACTCTGGCTGCTTCCCACAGACTTTGATTGGCTTGTCCACCGACTGGGAAAGTTTCCTGATTGTTCACAGGGAAAATTAAGATTTTAAGCCTATTGAAGTTGATCTTTGCTCATTCAAAAGTCCATCTGAATGTGTCCTTTGAAAACCCAAATTGTTGACTTCGCCACATTAGAAGATTCTGAAACTGAGAATGGGGCGCAGAGAGATTTGCTGCGAGTGTACTGTACCGAGAGCACGCTGCACCTGTTGTTGTGTAGTCGATGGTGTGTAGTGTTTGTGCTGTGGGGTGAGACTTCTTACTTGGAGTTCAGTTTATCACCATTCTCAGCCCTCATGCTCACTCTCTATCTCTAGAAACTATGCGAAAATACTCATAACCAGTGCATATTTCCTTCCATCTATGATCTGCACAGACCTAAACCAACCCAATATGTTTTTCATCGTCACTGTCACCAGTCACAAGTGTTTGGTCCTGGAGGATTCTGTTAGTTCTGTATTGGCTTTAGAGTCTGATCCATATTATAAAGGTTTATATGTTGAGAAAACTTTTGTTATGATTTGGTACAATATAAATAAAGCTCTGAAATGGGCCCGACCAGTAAAATAACAGGTATAATAATGTTTAAATAATGACAACTCCACATTTTTGTCTTTGTTTGTGTGAAAAATGTAACATGGCAGGATGAGAATGAATGAATGAATGAAAACAACCTGAACATTTCAATAATGTTATGTCTCAGGTTCTTATTATTATAGAAAACATTGAGTAACAGGCAAAATATTAGTTAAAAAAAAAAAAAAATGCACTTCTTTTTCAGGTTGTTCATAATTCTTCATGTTATTCACCTTTTTAAAAAAAAAAAAACAACAACTTTTTCTTGAAATTAGAACAATGAAAATATTAAAATGTCATATACAGTATCCAATAAATGTGATGTCAGAACAGGAACACTATACCTGCACTCACATGTACACACACACACACACACACACACACCTAAAAAACCTTAAAGTGATCTATAAATGACTGAATAAATTAACTCTACATCATCTTTTAGTGAAAATATTATTTCCTCAAAATGTCAGTGTTGCATAATATCTTTCAACAGCCTGATGAGTTTGAGGATTTTTGTTGCTCCAGTTTAACAGAATAAAGCGTCTGCACCATAATGTCACAAACCTCAAAACTCCTGTTGCTTTCACACTGAAAATTATTGTTATTGACCTGGAGAAATCATGTCTCTTACAAATATTAGACAAAGTCTCTAAAGTTTCAGTCCAATAGGTAGTGATGTTAGGGCATTCCAGGTTATTGGCATTTTATTGTGAAAGGGTAGTGTGTTAATGTAAATATTTTCATGTCCCTTTACTTTCTTCACATTAAACTAAGGAGAATATTTGGCGTTGTCCATTACTTATAGTTTATGATGATAATATTTTACTGGAGAGCGCAAACATACTGTACATAACCCCTGAATTAAATAAGTTTAACGTCATTACATTTCACAAATTCATCCCACGAGCCGGATTAGACCCTGTAAAGAGGTGGTTTTTGGCCAAACGGGAAAAAAAAAAAAAAGAAAGACCAAAACACATTTCACTTAAAACAGTCCAGATGCAGAATCCCATTGACCTAATGCTGTGGTTTGACCCCCGCTGACCTAAACGCTCTCTTTTCCTCTTTCAGGCTCTGGGAAGTTTCTACTTTATCCACGAGTCTTTGAAAAACATCCAGCAGTTTGATTTCAAAGGTGAGTTCTGTCTTCGACACACATACAGTACATCACCACCACGGTCTGGAAATGGAATCCCCATGCCATGCCCCCTCATCCCACCCCTGCATATCACACACAACCATTTGCAGGCTATTCCCGCTTCCATCAAAACCAGCGAGCTAAGATTGGCTTTGAGGATAATGTAAAAGGAGCGGGACAGAATGGTAATGCTTATTAATATTAGGATTTAATTCATAAGATTTCGGGCCTACAGTAATGGTGTGCGGCGGGTTATTGGACAGTTACGGCGGTCTCATCAGCCTGCGGTGTCAGAGGGCCCTGGGGTCCCGTGGCCACGCTAATTAAAGAAGGGATATAGATGTGGAGGCGCCTCGCTTCCTATTAGACCCAAGTCAGCATTAGCACCAGTTACCCCAGTGAAGGACAGGGCGAAGGGAGGGGAGGGGTCGCAAAGGGAGAGGACCCCTCCCCATGTGCACTCACAGACAGTGTGAAGATCTGATGTAGAAATTACAATACCTGTTTGAGTTTCCATCTAAACTGGGAAAGAAAGGTTTAGTCATAGAAGTGAAGGTGAGTTCAGACAGTCGCGGAAAAAATTATTAGACCGCCTTTGTTTTCTTCAATTTCTTGTTCATTTTAATGCCTGGTACAACTAAAAGTACAGTTTGGAAAAAAAAAAAAAATAATAATGATAACAACAAAAATAGCTCATAATAGTTTAATTTCAGAGCTGATATCTATCCATTTAACATGTTTTCTTGATAAAAACCAAAATCACTTCAGTTCTTACGTCAATATCTATGATAAAAACAGTGCATTTATTCATTCCATGTTTTCTTTTCTGTCTGTTTTAGTCACATGACACACACAGGAGTTAGGACTTGATTGCATAACTATTGTTTTTGGTGACTTTGGATGGGCTGATCATTTTTTATGCTCCTGTAGTAAATATTATGTCCATGATATTAGAGCAAATTTTAGCAGAAATCATACCAATTTCAGGTTTTACTTTTGCTTCTTAAAAATGATTTCGTTTACCTCTAATTGAATTTGTTAAATGATAAGAAAAAAACTTTTGTGTTCTGCATAAAACCTGACATGAATAAGAATCTCTTCTCAGTTTGATATGTTGCACATGTTTTTATTTACATATTCATAGGTATGGACAACTAAATCCTTCACAAAATGATCACCTACAATAGTTTCTACTCACTTAAATAAAATCATCTGAAACTATTTAACAGAAACACCTCATTTCCAAATCATTTTCTACTATCAGGTTTCATTGCTGTTCTTAATGACATCACCTCATTAAGGTTTAATGTAATCTAAATGGGAAAAAATTTACCATAACTTATATGTGACTGCGTGCGTTTCATTGAGCATCTGCCGACGTTCTGTTCCTACACACATTTTGGTTTTCTTTGGTACCTGCTATCATCAGTCATTTGTCATTTCTGCCCTATGAATGTTTTGGTTTCTCTTTACCTTGAAGCTGTGTAATTGGATTTATATTTATTTTTAATGTGTATTAATAACCTCTGTTCTTCAAAAGTTTTATGTGTCAAAACATAAACTAAAATGGCATAAAAATTAACATTAAAACTACAATTATAAGTATTTCTTCAGTAGTTAATGGTTAAAATGTCATTATTATGGCTTCCATCCTAATGTCCTAATATACACTGTGGGAGTTTGACTCTTTTTTTTTTTTTGGTCCAGTCTTTTACAGATATACATTCACTTCAATAAGTAACTAGAACTAGAAGTAACTAGAGCTCAATGGACCTGCAGATATTTCAATAAATTACTTAATGTTTATATAATTTCTCAAATCAGAATACTTTTTGCATATCGCAGCATCTCAAATATGAGCATTTCAATGTTATGTCTATGTATGTTGCATTAAAATAAAAACACCTTTTACGTGATGGAAGTTAAGAATCAACGACTTGAGCCAAAATCAGATATATACCAGTAATAATTTCTAATCTGCTGAAGTAAAGAGAACATTATCAATCGAAATGATGAGCAGTAATTCAGAATCTTTCAGAGATCTGCATTTTTCTTAACCCCTCACACTGACTCTCACTGTTGCTGAATATGTGCGTTCCTCACTTTGACCAGCAGGTGGAGCAGTTGTCTGAGAAAGCCTGGCAGCTAAATGACACTAATGAAAGTCTCCAAAATTAACCTTCTGTTTTTGTAACAATACACTGTGCCCCCCCCC
>JAPSES010000097.1:16056646-16066954 GCA_029822895.1 Maxillicosta whitleyi | reverse complement strand
GTACACACAATCACACCCAAACACCCTCCTGTCTCAGGTTTCCCACTTCCCCATTCCAGAGATGATCTAAAACCAATTACACTGATTGAGGTGCAAAGCCATTTAAAATGATTACAGCAAAGCATTGTTCTGCGTTTAACAGGACAAGCAAAGAAAACCACAAAACAAAGCTGGCACGGCGCTGCACGAGAAGGATGAGGGGAGTGATGTAGAGAGAAAGGAGGTGTGTTAGAGTGGGGGGGGGGGGGGGGTTTAGATGAGAAAAGTTTTGCCCGGTGATTTATGCCTCTTTCCCGGCTGGGATATGAATCTGAGATGATGCTCCAGAGAGCAGCACTCCAGATAATGTTAGCCCATTTAAAAAGAGCAGATTTGTGTAGTCTATCAGGGTCGCCGAGTATTTTTTTTTTTTTTTTTTTGCTTCCCTGCCTCCCTCTTCCTCCTCCTCCGGCCCTCCGTAGTGAGAAATTGGTTGTTATCATAGATCACAGATACTGCTCAAACCTCTTATGAAAGATGAATTAATTTCACTAATGCTTTAATGCAAAGCTCTCATGAGGGAGGCAGACTGGTGATAACCCCTGCCTCGTCCCCGCTTCCTCCGCTTGTGATTTATGTCCTCTTTTAGTAGATGAAACCGCCTAGATTTGCCATCCATCTGCAGCTTTGAGGAATCCTATTACACGGGGATCTTGGACCGGACAACAGAGTCCCGAACTCTCTGTGTTTTTTGGGTCTCCCGGACGTGATTTCTCTGACAGATGTGGGAACGGACTCTTTAAATGTTTACCTAAAACACTCGTAGCTAATTTCATACACAGATAAAATCAGCTGTGACGGCCGCAGTGGGAGAGTGACAGCAGACAGGAGACGGATGTGTGCGTTTCCCTGCTTGTGTCTTTTACCTTTACAGTCCGCCATTAATAAAGTGTCAGCGCTGATGACATCATGGTGGGAGTGTTTGGTGCGTGTGTGTCCAAAACAGAGAAACAAAATGTCATTCACTACAACTCGGTGCACTTGAGCGGCGTATTGTTCCCTTTTTTATGCAGCGATTCCCATAAAAGCCAACGTGGAGCCAATAGCTTGAAGTGTCGTCCTCGTTTTTAAAAAGATCCATTTTCATTTTCCCTAAATCATTGTTACGACTGATTACTTTTTCAGCTTTTAGAGGAGACTCCCCCCCCCCGGCCGTCATAAATAAAATACTGGTAAATTGTACTTTTCATGCTGCTTTCTTCTCCTAGTCTGATTCTGATTTAAGTGACAGCCCCTCTACATATGCAAAACATCAGTTCTTTCCGTAATCCCACCTTGAGTTATGGCCGTAAGCGAAGGGGAAAGCGGCCGAGACATTAATTGAAATGCTGAATAAAAAGGAAGTGGACAAAATTGTGGGCGCATTTCTTTTGAAAGGTCGCAGTGATGGATTTGGTGGCTTGTCGTTTCCCGTTGTTCCGTCAATCTCTCCGCCTCCCCAGTGGGCATTAATATATTTATTTGTTTGGTGCAGTAATACATGCCTCCAAAACCCATTGCATCATAAGGATTTGTCATTGCCTTATATAAATAAAGTATACGACCCAGACCTTAATGTGCCCTTGCTATTGATTGTTTTACATTGCCGTAAGAAAAAAAAAAAAAAAGAAAGGGAGAAAATAGTCGACAGGCCGTAGATCAACATCCATATGAGTTTGTATTTGTTGTTTGGCACCATGAGCGTGTCCATAAAAGCTCTGACTTGTCATACCCTTTTAGTGCCCTCTGTAGTACGCTCCGTTACAGGGCTGTGATTACTCTCAAGTTCTGCCCTCGATGAAAGTTAACTTCCTTCATATTCCTCGGCTGCGATTTAAACGCCGCCCGTGATTCATAGACGTGATGTTAAGGAGATGAAGTCATTTAAACTGGCATTGCTTTTTAAAGTGCTCCTTGCATTCATCACCAGACAAGACACCTGTGACACAGATGCTGTTCTGCATGACAGGCGTGATGCATGAGACTGCAACGAGCTCATAAACGAGTGCATCATGTAGAAATCAAAACCAAATGAAGGCCTTTCGCACTTATTTTTACATGGAGGAAAACCAGAAAATAAATTCCCGATTTTCACGGGTGAATTTTTCCTGTGATAATCTTTCCGTTTGAACTTGTCGCCCTGAAGGAATATAAATAAATAAAGTCTTGAGTTTTAGATCATACGGACAAGAGTCGAATCGTTCGATAGTTGCACCTGAAAAATCATTATCGTTCATCTATAAGTAAAATGCAGGATAAAAGTAGTGAAACTTTACCAAGTTTTAGTCACAATAAAGAAATATTAAGTCCAAATGCTGGCTGGTTGTAGTTTCCAAGATACAGTCCTGGGTCAAAATGTGAAATTCTGAAAATTTATGAGAGAATGGATTTTACTCAGCGTTATTAGATCTATTTAAAAACACTGTCCTCATGTGTTTATACTGGAACATTATAAGTCTATTGTATAAATGTGAATAAACCAGAAAATGTGTAACAGATCTTTATTATATACATTGAATACATCAGTTAAACATCAGCTAAACAGGACTTTTGTATTTTACATTTCATCTTATTAATGTATGTATGATTTAGCTCAGGGGCCACATTTAGCACTATATGATCTGAAGTGGGCCGGACCGGTTAAATAATTACATAATAATATATAAAAATGTGTACTCCAAAATTTTTATGATGTTTTACAGTGAAAAAAGTAAAATTACATTAAGAAAATGTTTACATTTATAAACTATCCTTTATAAAAAAGAAAAGGTGGTGGGGATAACATGAACAAACTAAAATTTATTATGAAAAATAAGTTAAATTTACACCTTACAGATCACAGTTGGTCTACAAACGCACAAAACATTTAGTACCAGGCAGAATAACAGATCACATTTGTTCAGGTTATTTATAAATGTAAACGTTTTCATGTCATTTTTTTTAAATACACTAAATCAAATGTGCAGATGTCATTACTTATAGGGTATTATGATAGTATTTTACTGGTCTGACTCATTTGAGATTGAATTGGACTGAATGTGGCTCCTAAACTCAAATGATTGTTAAAATCTTAAGTGAAATTTTTGCATTTGATGAATTCATCCCATGGGTCAGATTAGACCCTTTTTGTCAGGCTGGGTTTGGCCTCGTAGGTTATGTGTTTGACACCTGTGATTTAGTACATTCAATCTCTGTGGCACATCATTTCTTCAAAAAAAAAAAGAAAAAAGAAAAGAAATAAAAAACAAACACGTGAAATAGTGTTTTTAGGTTTTAGAAATCCCCCAAAATTCATGAAATGAACGGTGTATTCATACATTCTATTTTAATAAATTCATATTAATTAAGAACAAATGTCAGCGATGAAAGAATTGGACTGAAAAGGGTTAAATATAACTGTACGTAAAGAGCTTGGGATGTGGCGTGACGTACATGTAAAATGAACGACGCAACCACGATAATTTTACTCAATCTTCTCCCTTACCAAGACATTTCAGCAACATAAAAGACCTCTAGTCTCGGTCAGATCAGGCATTCTGCAGTGCATCCTACATCGTGTTTACTACAGTATGAGTGGTGACACTGATAGAGTCTGCACTCTGTACATGTGGTACATCTCTATCAGAGCACATACACACCCTCATGTGTGCTGTCCAGTCCCATAAACCCTATGTGTGGCCCTCTCTTATTTGATGGGCCCCCTTGGATGATGGAATAAAGATAAATGTGACTGTCTGCTGGGGCCCAAATCAATCAGCGTTTGTGTGTATTACTTATTACTCACAGTGCATTTCTGTCACAGGGCTTTTTTGTAACTCCCCTCTATACCCCCCCTCCTCATCCCTCTCCTGCAGCTCCACCCACACATAATATTATTTATGGGGGTTGGACTTTGAGCTGAAATATAAGAAAGGTCAAAGAATCAAACCGGATGGACCAGGAAACGGTGTTGAAAGGGTGTTTTAGACACCCGTGTGTGTGTGTGTGTGTGTGTGTGTGTGTGTGTGTGTGTGTCACATCTGACATTTTATAGGGGTGTTATTTTCCACCAGTCACAAGTTTTATGCAGCGGCTTCCAGTTTCCAGTGAATCTGATAATTCTCCACCCATTCACCACCTCATTTTGTCCTTTTTTTTTTTCTTCTTTTCCCTCTGGCTTGGTTTTGTTCTCGTGCCTTTGGAGTGTGTATGTGCGTCGCTGTCGGCCAGTATATGTATTGCCTGACACCCCTGGATGTGACCCGCTGTGTAGTCGCCGTTCATCACTGTCATGGGCGGAGACGGCATCGCTGACCTGTGGAAGGTCAGCCAATGTCACCCTAAGCCTCGCGACCTTTTACCGTTGGCCTTTGACTTCCACCTTCATCCCCTCCTGATGTCTGTTTATACCCAGGAAACCCGATCTATTATGTGATATGATTACACGTCACATATTCATTTCATCCTCCATTCAAAGCAACAGCATTAAAAAGAGCATATTTTAATGCTGTCAAAAATAACATGATCTTTAGCGTGACTGCAGTGACGTTGGGTTACACAGAAGCTGCATTTGACACTTTTTACTGGAATAAAACCACAGATATGAATGGGATCACACTGTTAGATACAGACATATTGTCTATACACAGTGGATGGCAGCAGATGTTAAAGTACTTGTGTATTCTGTGACGTACCAGTCATTGGTCTCCTGATAATGTAAACAGACTGGTCTGTCTCAGTAAGTGACTCGGTTCTGTGGAGTGAATCATTCTGAACTCAGCAAAAAGCTTCCCGTGTTCTTATTCATCATATTTTTACCAGGGTTCCTACGCAAGTATGGAAGAGTATGGATTTGTGGAAAAGTATCGAAAATGGAAACAAATGTATGGAAAAATATTCATGTTTCCAAGACTGTTTCCACTGTTCTATTTCCTTTTTTGTGATTTTATTCAAACTTTTTCAGTCCATAAAACCAAGACATGTACTCTTAATGAATACAAATAAACCAAAACGGCAATTACAAAATCAATTTAAGACAAACAAACAATGAAACAAACCCCAAAAGTAAAGTAATATACCCACCCTTAATAACAACACAAATGAACCCCCACCCACAAACATGCTCAACCTCGACATCTTCGTACCTGGAGGGTTTTTTTTTTCCTTTTATATTATAACCCCCCCCCATATAATTTCAAATTGTGTTACTTAGTTATTTTCTGTATTACCTTTGCCAAGTTGAAATAACAACTCAGCTCTCATTTCCAGTGTGACAATAAAGACACGTAGGTAGATTTCCGGTGTTCAAGTATCAGTTATTTTCAATAAAATTAATGAAAATAAATAAATAAATACAAACCCCCTATGTGGATACTTCACTTTATCTTGAAATGCACAAAGCAATGAATTGGAATTGAATTTCACACCCGACACTTCAACACAAAGTGCTTCAAACAATGATAACAATAGAAAGACTTTCTAGTGGTAGGTACTAAAATAAGTTCTTATTTACAAGTTCTGTTCTTATTTTAGCTGAGGAAGTGTTAGCATAAATAAGGAAACAGGATAAAAAAAAAAACTGAAAATAGAACGCAATTTAAATCAACCAATAAATAAGTTGAAAAGAGATACAGTAAAATAAAAGCCAGGCTAAAAAAAAGTAGGTGTTGAGTTTGCTTTTATAAACACCAATGCTCACATCAGTTTGTGTTATTTGCTCTTTTCTGCTCCTCTACAGCAGCAACATTAACTTTCATTAGTTTACTGTTAGCTTTCAGCTCCAGTCCCAATACGACATAGATTCCAACAAAAACGTCATAAATACGTGAATCTTCTATATTTAACCTTTTAATAGCGGACACTTTAAACCTGGGATTTGTTATTCCTTTTTGTGAAAATATCAAATATGCCCTTCAGACTTCCACTTTAGACTATGTTAATGCTGACGTCCACAAGAGAAGATACTGTTAAATAATAGAATTTGTCCTTTAATAGACTTGATTCCTTTAATTCTGTTTATATATTTAAACATCCATTCCTACACGGTGATTAAACACAAGTAATCGCAGCTTTTTTTTTTTTTTAATCTGATTGATAGCTTTCCTTAATTGTTTGTCTTTGTGTTTTTGAGGAAGGGGTGATGAGAATGTTTCAGTGGGATTAAACGGGGCCGGGCAGCATCTGCGTCATCATTTCCAAACCAAATCATGGTGTCGTCGACTAGAGAGACACACTTATCTTCTGCATTTTGATTTATTACATGAGATAACTATCTTAACTGGCCTCTTTTTAGAAAATATAACTACTCAGATTGAGTTAAATAGTTGGCAGAATGTATTTATTTATTTTTTTTTACCTTCTGCTTCCTGGATGCCTAGCTGTGCCACTAAACTAAGGCGATGGTTTGTGTGTGCAGCCTGTGTGCGTGTTGTGGGTGTTTATAAGCGAGCGATGAGGCAGGGGGTCAATCAGTCATACGTGGAGGAAATGGGGCAATCTGGGGCCGGGTGTCAAAGAAGTGATGGATTTTAATGCTGTGATTGTAGTTAATGGCTCTTTAAATTAAATCGAGATTAAATGTCTCTGGCTGCAGTCAGGGCTTGTATGAGCACAGAGCGACCCCCCCACCACCACCAACACCACCACCACCACTCCTCCTCCCCAAATACAAACTCACTCTTCATCTTGTCCCTACTCATCCTCCTCACTCTAAGACTTACTTTCTTCAACTTTACATGGTCCGCTTCCATCCTGCAGCGTAACATCCCTAGGGTTATTGTTTGTGAAATCTCCATTTGTTGCCAGATGTGCTTTAAATCCACCTCGCTACTGTTGTGTGACACTCACATCTAATTCCATTTGCTCCTTTCAAAGTCACAATATTGGGAGAGCGAGTTATAATTGGGCCCATACATCCTGCTGAGGCAGTATGGATTAATTCAAGTATGCTAATGTAATTCAATTTGATACAGTTAATCTTGTACTAATGCAGATTGAAGGATGTGAGGCGCAATCAAATACCTCTTAGCCCTTTAATTTGCATCTGAGTTTTTAAAAATAAAATTAGTCAATTTGTAATTATGTGACCTAGCCCATAATTAGTTTATTCATCACCGCAGTTAACTCCCTATTAGGAGTATCAGAGAGATAGACGGAAAGAGAGAGGCCGCTGGAAAGAGACTTATTTATCTATTTAGAATGAGAAAACTCGCAGCATCAATTTGTCTCTCATTTAATAACCAGCTTCATGCTAAATCATGTGCTGTTTGAGAAAGATCTTTGGACTTGTGATTGGATAATTAACTCGAGGCTGGTGGGATCTGATCAGACAGCTGCGTTATCATGCAAGAGATTGAAGGAAATGGAAACCGTTTCACCTACAAAGGTGTGTTTGTCTGCACAACACTGACCCCTTTTATCAGGAGTGACCACATTTAAGGTGTTTGTGTTACCTTTGTGTTGTGTGATATTAATCCATAAACACTCAAACATCTCCTGTCGATCAAAGGCATCTGTTGATCTAAACTGTTGGTTCATTAATTCTATCAATCTGTGTCTATAATTGGTGTAAAATACAGTTTGTTGTCTTGAAAATGGACCTGTGGAGTTGAATTAATGAAGAATTCAGACCCAAACAGAACATTTACAGTTTATGGAGACCACAGGGAAATGTTGGTAAATGTCTAATTCCATTTTTTTAAAAAGTAAAATATCACTCCATTAATGATATATCTTACTGAACAGGTCACTATTTCTTCAGTTTTTTCAGTTTTGATATAATAATATTTCACTAAAACTGAGATTTTATAAACCTCTACATGATCACTCACTTAAACAGGAATGTACAGGATTTCCACAGGATAAAATGCAAAATTCAGAGGATAATATTATAATGAATGGTGATAAATTACTTTGGAAAGGTTAAAAAGAGAGAAAAATTAATTATGTAACTGCCACACTGGGTCCTTATAGGTTAAAGTTTGCATCCTTAGGGTTTATCCTGTATCTTGATGCAGTAGTGTATGTGTTTGGTAGAACTTTTCAAAGCATTGAACTGAAGGCACTATACTGTTAAAATCTGCTCATGCAGTTGCAGAAAACAAACTCTGCAGCTAACACTGATGTCTGAACTGAAATATTGATTGATTCACATTGCAGTAGATAAATAAAACAATAGAAGGGGCATTTGCAAGTTCAGCTTTAAACAACCTAAATGTTTCTTACTATATGTTTCAGGGTGTGTGTAGGTCTTAATTTTAGGCCTTAATTTTCCTAAAAAATTATAATTTATTCTTTAATCTAACCCTGATGAAATGTTATTACTCTATTTCCACATAGAATTAGTCAAATGTATAATTAGTGTTGATCATTTTATCTAAGTTGGGAATGAGTGGAGCTTCCAACAGCCGTTCATGGGTGGAGGGGGTTCAGGTATGAGCTTTTGCAGCTTCAGCGTCAGTAGCTGAAACACTAGTCATGGACAAATGGAAATGGAACTTTAGGTGGATTAAATCATGTTCAAAACTGGTTCAAAACAAGAGAAATGAGGCATGCAGGTCATTAAAAAGCATTAAAAATTATTAGATTTTGTGAAAATTAAGGCCTTAAATGACATTAAAAAGCATTAAATTCAACGTCCAGATGCATTAAAAAATTAAATATACTTGATTGAAAAAATACATTGTTATTCATGATTTATTTTGATTATATAAACATTTAATCATTTTGATCTGAAGTATAGTGTGATGATTGACAGGTGGAATTAACTGGCTGTTGTTTATGGCCAATACACCAAGTCACAAAACTGAATACGTTGAATGTAACGTGCTGTGAGCGTGCTCAGGCTGTGGTGAAAGAGCGGAGGGAATATTAGCAGATGTTGGAAAAATGGTAAGTTTCAGCAGAAGTGATTAGAGGAGGAACTATTTATAACCTGGTTAAAGCCTGTCAATGTAAACCTTCATGTGTATGTAAAACTTGAATAAAACTGTATCTGGGCATTACATTTGTTTAAAGTGGCATTAAATTACATTTCCTGAAACCTACAGAAACCATGGCCTGTTGTTTATATGAATGAAAGCTTTAAAATTTGACCAAAAACAAAAATTACCAAAAATTTACTTCCATGAAATTAATTTCTAATATGACTTGAACTCGTCTACATCCAGATAACGGTCCAGTCAATAATTGCAAATGGAACTATGAAGAAAAAAACTATGTAAAAAGTTAAAGAAATTTGGCAATCGACAGAATTAGGTAAAGTGCATCCCATATTAAGAACCAACAGTAAGATGAAAATCAATAAATAAATCACTTTGAGTCATTAAAACCATAATGACATTAGGGGAAAACGAATTTTAAGCAAATTAGAGGCTGAAAATGCTAATAATTTGCTGGGTTTTAATCCGCTTAATGCTCTGTGCAAAGCAAAATATCAAATACTGTTTGAGAAGAAGGGAAGTCCGTACGGTTTAAGAGGAGACTGTTTGTCGAAAATGCAAATATTGAAAATTTAAAGCGTTGCATTTAACTAAAAAGAGTGGAAACAACTGCAATAAGGTTACGAAAGCATGACTGGACAGCGTGTGAGTTATTCTACAGGTCATGTTCTGTTGCTTTTTTTGTGTTTGTCTTCCATGTTTTGATGCTAACATTATAAGACGCACCACCTTTATTTGCTGTTTATAGCGTATGTTGATGATGTCAGTTTATATGCTACTAATAAATGGGACTTTAAACGTTGCCTAAAAGGAACATTTTCATAACGCCTCTCCCTTGAAAAACCCTTCGACATTACAGCTTTCATTCGCTCCATGATGACAGTTGAAGCCTTAGTGATGATGTATTCCCGTCATGCTAAATTGAGTCTCTCTGTTCTGCAGTCCAAGTGGTCCAGAAAAGGATTCATCAGAACTCGATGGGCCCTGGCTGACTGGTGAGTCTTTTCTTACAATGACACATATCCCACCTCATCTCTGCTCAACCTTGAACCATTACAGCTGCATCCTTCTGATTAGAGCTGAAGATCTAACCATGTCAGGCCCGTCTGCGTCCGCCTCACGGGCAGCTGTGCGAGGTGCGTTTATAGACAGCACAGTCAGTTCGGTAGCTCCAAACCTCTCTCCGGACAGTGCGCCACACAGCCAAGCAGCGATTTGATTAGACGTAATTGCGTTAGCCAAGCAGTTGCATATGACAGATGACAAAAAACATTACATGCAATTGAACCTGTGTGGGATGAATACAAACGCTGGGTTCCAGTGTGCAGAGGGAGGTGGAGGAGGGGTGGGACGGGTGAAGGGGGGGGCTTTG
>JAPSES010000097.1:16036765-16056546 GCA_029822895.1 Maxillicosta whitleyi | reverse complement strand
GGCGGGGGCATTGTAATCCAATAGAGGGATGACATGAGAACTAAAGAGCTGAAATGGTAAGCATTTAATAGGGGCATGACGTTTGACAAGACACTCGGGCTGGTGAAGAATGGGGGAGATGTGATCAGAGATGAGACCAGATAGCCAAGGCCGCTTCATGGATTCATTTGTTGGGGATGTTACTGCGTAGTAAAGCCCTGGAGATAAGACCAATTCCTCTGGGTCGTCCCTGTTGAACAACGTGCTCACAAAACACCCCAGGATTGATTGGATCAGCAGGGAGATGTTCATCGATGTACATTGAGTTATCAGGCTTTTTCACTGACAAGACGAACTGAGAGGAAACAGATTAGTGTGAGGTATTTGTATTGAAAAGCAATGATTGTTTCATGCTTTAAATGACAGTAAGTGGGGTCTTTTTTAGATAAAGTAAAAAACTGTGCTGCAAAATAATTTACCTGCACTTTAAATAGACGTAAAGAAAAAATAATTTAAATCACATTTCAATCAAGAATGATGTTTAGGTAAAATATGACCCTGTGTAAATGCTGTAGATCAGTCAAAACAGTGGTTCTCAAGCTTTTTATAGTTTCGCCCCCTGAAATAAATATATGTTTTTATCCAAGCACCCCCAACTCTCGCTTAATTAATTCCTGTACTGAAACTGTCTGATTATATTTTCAAAACTTTGTAAATCTATTCAACTTTAATATATCACAAATAAATCTTTATAGCTAAATTTTGCGCAAAATATAAACTGAAAAGTGGCGTCTTTCATCGATAAGAAAAATCTATTAAATAATAATGACTTAATTATTCAAATAAACTCATCCTTAATACAATCAAAATATAAATGTTCTTTAAATGTTACCAAAACTTAAACAAGATGACAGACAATAATAATAATAGAAAAAAATAAAAATATTGAAATGATATATGTGAATTAATTCTCATTATTTGTTTTGTATTCAAAACACAATGACTTATTTAATGTATTTTTCCCTAAAATTTTCAAGTACCTGGACTTCTTCCAAGTACCCCTGCATTTGAGAAAAACTGGTGTAGCACCATCCGTTATCGCTTTAGAATAGCCGTAAAAGTTACCTGTGTTGTTTGTGTTAGTGCAGGATACAATATAGCGTCAACAGAGAAGCAACACAAAGCATGTCCATAGTATTAAAATGACAAAATCACATGTAAAATTACATGCCATAATGCACTGACTGCTAAAGTATTTTTGTTGGGTAGTAGCAGGATTATCATTACTTCCTTACCTCTTTCCTGTCATTCCTTTTCTTCATTCTGCAGAATACTTCCATCAAACTAGACCATAACCTGGTTGAAAATTGTTAAACTCAAGACAAATATTTACACACTTAATCTTTGTTGCTCAATTCATAATTTATAGGGTTCAAAATACAGTTATTTTCATAATTATTATAGTAAAATTCAGTCTCACACACACACAGTGCATTGTATTAGCATTTGTCATTAGCATTAGCACATAGACCATCAGAGTATTGAGCTGCCATTCAAAATACACTGAGAATTTACATGTAATTTTATCCCAGTTAGTAGCAAAATATCTCATGTCATATATCGTAATATCAAATGTCTCACTTCAACTCCCAAACGTCATTCTCCTCTTTGAAACACTGTCAAATGTCACTAATGCCGCGTTCGTGTCTCTCTTGTTTCATCCCAGTGCCTTCGATCTGGTCAACATCCACCTTTTCCACGACGCTTCCAACCTGGTGGCCTGGGAGAAGAGCCCTTCCGTCTACTCCGGGACCAGGCAGAAGGCTCTGGGCTACGTTTTAGACAGGTACACACAGGACTACACTTCCCTAAATCTCCTATTTCCTCACCCATCCGCTATATTCTTGATGAGATTATGGCGAGCGCTAAAACTAGATCATGTCCGATTCCATTCCGTTATACACTGTTTGTTGAGGTCTTCTCTGTAGAGGGTTGTCTGTAGGAATTTGATACACGCAGAAAAGGTAGTAGAAGGGCACAGTCTTAACTTTGTATAGTTTCTGTGTTGATATTATAATAGAGGCTTAGACTGAGGCTGAGCAGGGGAGACACGGACAGAAGAGATTGTAGTAGGATTCGGTCCTAGACCCGTGGGATTACATGTGACTGTCGAAGTTAGAGGGTCTTACTCACTACACGGTCTGGAAACTCCAAACTCTTCTGTTCTCTTCTTCCTTAACCTTTTTCCCCTTTTTAGTTTTTTATCTGCCGTAATCCTCCAATCTTGTTTTTGTTTTTGCCCATATCCAATAAAAGACGCAGGTATTGCCGCAAAGTGACCGATCTTTGAGTCGAAGTTTCCATTAAAAACCATTATTTTAGGGATATGAAGAAATTACTGCATTTGCAAAGGCGTGAATGAATGGATCTCAATGTGATTAAGTCGGTATATTCGTGCTCACGGCTGGACAATTATTATAGAATTCGCAATCATATACAGCTGAATGAACAGGAATTTCATATATCCATCAATATTTCATTAAGTTTTGTACATTTGACTCTGACTGTCATTCTTTTAATAAGACCCCGCCCCACCCCCGCCTGTTTTATCTCCTGTAAGTAGAGAATTGGCACCACCAACTCTTTAACTCTGAATATTTAAGCAGAAAAGGCTAAATCCAACCAGGAATGTGATCATTTTTTTAAAATTTTATTCTAATATTCAGCACAATAAAAGGCTCTAAATTCAGTGTATGTGTATGAAACGGGTTAAGCCTGTGATGATTCATTTTTATCTGGGGGGGGGGGGCAGGAGGAAGTAATGTTGAGGGCGTTGTTTCTGCTCAAGTGCTGCAAATGTTAAGTGTTTTAAAAAGTTAAGGATGTACGTCGGTTCATTAATTTCTTGGTTGATCATTTTATTTTTTATTATTTTATATTTCATTCTTCACGTGTTTTTTTTAAAGTTAGATTTTTCCATGGTGGATCAATAAAGCCTTATCTTATCTTACATTATCTTATCATACCTTATCTTAATTTACCTTACCTTATTTTACCTTATCTTATTTTACCTTACCTTATCTTTCCTTACCTTGTCTTACCTTATCTTTCCTTACCTTATTTTTGCCTTATCTTACCTTATCTTATCTTTCCTTAGCTTACCTTGTCTTACCTTATCTTATCTTTCCTTACCTTATCTTACCTTATTTTTACCTTATCTTTCCGTACCTTATCTTACCTTATTTTTACCTTATCTTTCCGTACCTTACCTTGTTTTACCTCATCTTATCTTTCCTTACCTTATCTTACCTTATTTTTACCTTATCTTACCTTACTTTGTCTTACCTTATCTTTCCTTACCTTATCTTTCCTTATTTTACCTTATCTTTCCTTATCTTATCTTTCCTTTCCTTATCTTATCTTACCTTATCTTATCTTTCCTTTCCTTATCTTACCTTATCTTATCTTACCTTACCTTACCTTAACTTATCTTTCCTTATCTTATCTTATCTTACCTTACCTCATTTTACCTTATCTTACTTACTTACTTAATCTTATCTTGTTTTTGTTTGATGGAGGGCATGTGTTAATGATACTGACTAAAAACTAAACTAAAATTCCCATCCCATGTAAAAAGAAATAAATGAATAAACACACTATTAGTGTTAGTAGTATTTGTGTATTACATTTATTCATATGAGCATCATTAACTATAGTTTCAACCTCCCGACAGCTGAACTTCCCAGAGGAGGAACCCTTTCTGCTTCGGGCATTCTGCCAACAGGCCTGTTTATCAGATGTTATGTTGTGAAGCAAATGCCCTGATTTTACTTAAAGTTATTGATACATGCCATTTTATCAATTTTGTCCTCCCGAGCAGATAAACCTTGAAATTATTTTTAATTAGTCGGGGGCGACTCAGAGAAGGTTTAAGACTTCTTCACTCTGCACATAGGGATCGCTATATAAACAAGCCGGGCTTATCCATTCATAGGCCGCGCTAATGTGATTTATGGGATGTCCATTTAGAGCTGAGCAGAATGAATATAGTGATAGAGTGTACAGTGCAACCCCTGATCTCTACCTGGTCATGCTAACACCGAATAAAAGCATAGTATCATCTTCGCAGCGGGTGACCTCCCATCGAAATAGCATCAGAATGCACGACATGGCTCTGCACTGCCTCCACTTTGAATAACTACATGCATATAGGGGTGGCATACATTATCACCAGGCTTTCTGATGTGCATGAATTATGAGGCACGCTCTAAAGTATTCTCTACGAGGTCATATTTTACCTGTGCTTCATTCTTGATTTGATGAAAGAATTGTCTCTGTTTAATGGACAGGGAAGTGGGAGTGTTTTAAGAATATGGCAGCTTTTGCAATTTTTATTACGCTGTAACTTACCTGGATTTATGAGCGTAATGAAGTTCCAAAAGGACCTTTCTTGTTGCTTTCACTAAAGTGTTTTCATCTTATTTCCGCTGCTTTTGTCATGCTTGTGTAGTTGATTTAGTTTTAAGGGTCACCTTAAAAATAGCCCCTAAAAAAGGGGGGGGACTTTGTTGGCTGGCTAAGCTGATTGAATAGAAATTGGCGCTGTTTCCACACTCTTTCTAATTCCCCTTGTGTTGATGATGGTAACATTCAGGTTTTGGAATTGACAGATGTGGTGAGCAGCGGGGATGTCCTGTAGGTTCTTGATATAGCCTACCGGGGGGGTTCAGGGGTGGGACGGCCGCTGCATCGCGCCTCGGTCGCTTACTTTAGGGGAAACCGTCGGGCGCAGATCCGGAGCACCGGAGTGAGAAAAAGCTGGTGCAGAGCGAGGAGAGGAGGAGCACAAAGGGTCCTTGGGCTCTGTAAAGGGCAGTGAATAATGGGTCGGTCCTTTCACAGAGGCTGCTAACCTTTTGGCAGCCACCAGCAAACTCCATTCTCCTCTGCCGATCTGGGAGGACAATGTGCCCGGGCCGAGCTTTGAATGAAGCGCTACCACCAACAGTGTTCCCATTCAGCGGCTGGTTGGGAACCATCTTTTTGGCCATTGTCCTTACTCTGACTCCTACCCCCAGAAACTAGAGCAGGAAAAGGGACAGGGGGAATAACTAAAGCCAGGCTCCCCCTCCTTTCCTCTTCTACTCCTCTCTCTCCTCTCTGAGCTCTAATCTCTCATTGCTAGATGGGAGAGAAGAGGAAGGTGGGGGGGGGGCGCTAACACACCACCAGCTGAGATCCATGAGGCAGCGGCACAGGATCGTGATCACACACAGCAGTGCTGAGGAAAGGGCTCTGCTGCCTGCCGGGGCATCAAACTTCAGCCTCCACCTTATCTGGGGGCCAGGACTATTAATGCAGCTTACGGCCCATTGAGAACACATCTGATAAGCCTTTTCCTCTGTGGCCCTTTTAACTGCTAAACACTGTTTATCTCCAAAGTGCTTCAAGGCCTCGGGGGAACAATGCTGAGAAGGAACAGTGTTTAGCCGGCCAGACCTCGCTATTGAGTCACATCAAAAAAGCAGTGCTCTACAGCCTGCGCTGATGTGTGGGCTGCTTCCATGAGACCAAAGCAAAGCACTACTTGAAATGCATCCCCTGCTTGTTTTCCTGGCCTTTGAAAATGCACATATGTGCTCAGGACTTCATGAGGCATTATTTACCTTGTTGACTCGGCTACACCTTGATGTGGCGTGATCATTGTTTTTTAATGATATCAGGCTGTAATGGTGAAGGTTCACACAATGATAAAGCGGTTCAAGGCAATTGTTTTCATCAGCTTTAAAGCTATAATGTCTAATTGCCTCATTAATATATGTAGGCCTGCGCTATTTATTTTGTTGACTTTTACACTCAAATTCAAAGAAACGTAAACTGTTATTACAATTCTGTCAGTGAATATTACAGTAATTTTATTTTAGGAAAACAGAATGACATAACATGAATAGACATCACTTAATAACAAAATAAATAAAATTATAATTCGTCTGTCTGCCACCTTAAAGCATGATTTCTCTGTCAGATGGTAATGTTGTCAAAATAACTCCCATGATCCTGTGTTACTTCATGATGTCATTAAACTGTGCTTTTTTTATTAGCTTTATTTTTATTGCTTTTAATGACGAGTAATCATGTTTCGTTACATTATTGAAATAGCAGCAATTTAGGTTGGCTTATGTAATGTTCAATTCTAACATGACATTGGATGAGTTAAGCCACTGATGACACGTTGTAGTAAAATTGATCGATTGATTAGCTCTCTACTGGATTACTGTCTTGGAAAATGCCTTTGCTTCATCCAGTGTTTAGTGTTTTTGTCTGTGAAAAAGCAGGTGTGTTCCCACTGAAAGGTAACCATTAAATGAAATTAGACTAATGTAGTAAATATTTTATGGTACGAGTATATGTACACAATATGTATAGGTGTTGCTTCAGTGTGGGAAGTTTTCGTACTCCTTCCAAAAACACAAGGTGAATGAAGTGTTAAATTGTTAAAAAAAAATACCAATTGTTTAATTCTACAAGTGGTAAGCCATGCTGAAACCAATGAAAGCTGTTAAAGGACCCTGTGAAATGATAGCATGAGATAAAATCCACATTTTTTTTTCTCTTTCTTTTGTGTATTGGAGTTTGTTTTTTTTCCAGCCTCCATTCAGAGTGGCTGGTCCAGTTCAGGGGAGAACAGTTTTACATTACAACTGTGAAATCCTGGCATAAAGGCGTCTTTTGTGCCGCACCATTATTTTCACACAAATATAGTCCATTGTCACAGTGCTGAAGTTAATTTGATCAACATTGGGGACATTTAACTGTTTTGTTCGCTGAAAAGACTTGTTTCATGCTCATTTTCGAGGCATTGAAAAGCAATGATTGGCAGAAAAATAATGTTGCCGTTAACAATTCAAAGCAATTAGTTTCCCATGGGGAGGCAGTGGGCCGCACTGGCCACCACACAGCGATGCTTTGTCATTTTATGGACGGTCATCAGTCAACTGTCAGAGCGTCTCAAAGAGCCCTCCAATCTAAATGTTTCCCTTTAGGCTTTTCCCAGAACAACAGGCTGAAAGAGCAGAGAAAGGCCGGGCCAGTTTCCAGCCAATAGACATGTTGATCAGCGAGAGGGAGGACTGGATAATCGCAGGGAGATCCTCCGTAAAGCCAGAATGAATTTATTATGCTAAACGCCCACATTTTCCAATCCAGCTTGCATGTCCTAACATCATCTGTGTAATTGATGTCTGCTTTATTCACAACCGGTAAGCATCAGTACACACACGGTGGCGATATATATGGATTTAAGTCAGTGTGTGTGTGTGTGTGTGTGTGTGTGTGTTGTGTGTTTGTGGGAGTTGCCGTGTGATTCCTGTTTGCCTCCTCACCCTGGGAGGCCACGGGAGCAGAGGTTAATCTTCCCCAGTGTCTCTGTACTCAGAGTGGACCTGTTTATTTCTCCTTTTCTTTCTCACACACACACCCTGTGAGGGCGGGCGTATGATAGGAAGACAAGGAAAACTCCCTTTACAACACCTGAAAAGGAATCGGTCTCCCCCACATCGTGTTTTTTTTTTTTTTTTTTTTTACAATAGGAATGGACCATCTTTATTTAGTTAAAGCTGTGGCACCTGCTTGTGTTCTCTCTGAAAATGGGTCTCTTTAGTTCTGATTGGCTTGGTAGGAACCACATGGAATATCTTATATTAATATAGGTAAAATATTTTTGCAGAAGTTGGTCAAAAAACAAGAAATTTGGTGTCATTATTCAGCTTTTTGATGCTGTTGCATGGGTGCTTCAAGCTTCACCTGATATTATATAATGTAGTAATTAACCCTTAAAGACCCAAACATCCACAATCTACTAAAAGCATCTACTGAAAGAGTTTAATCCACTATTAATTAGAGATAATTGGTCTAAAATGCATATTATCATTTTTCCATGGTCATCATATATGACCCATTCGGACATTCAGAGGCTATGTAGTTACCATGGAAATGCTGTCATCTTCTACAACATTGATTCACCAGTAAAACCCACGTAGTTTGAATGATGACAGGATGGAGACACTAGATTTATGTTCAGCTAATGATACTTTTTACTCACAAATTCAGAATTTCTTCAGTTTTTCTGTTTTTGATAAAATAACCTTTGAGTTATTCTGAGCTTTAGTTGACATCTACATGAGAAAATTAAATTAAATGTAGGAAATTACATGATTTAAACTGAAAAAAAAAACCCAACTCAAACTAAAGAGGATAATATTATAATAAATGGTGATAAATAACTTAAGAAAGGTTAAAGATAGATTTAAAAAAAAAAATCAGTACAGTACAATTGTCTAAGTATTTAGAACTTCCATATGAACAACAATAATTTACTCACCTGAAAAAGTAATGTAGAACAATATGTGTATTACAAGTTATACAATGAATAGCAAATCCTGAATTCACCTGATGCAATAAAATAAATCATGAAAATTTAATGATGAATCACCTGGAAAAACGTGTTATTCCAGTTCAGTTCCTCTAGAATGATCCATTTATAAAAGGTACTTGTAAAAGTTAACTCCCTTTACTATTTCTGTATGGAAATTTGATCTCCGTTTAACTCAGTGTAATCTATACATATTATTTAGCATTAGCAATTAGCATTAGCACTTATCACATTAGGAGGTTAGGGCTGTTTCTTCTTATGTCCATTGTGTTGCAGGTGGCATCCATCCAGGGACATTATTGGACCAGTGTTCCCTTTAACCCTTTAAGAGCCCAGAACCCAAACTAAACATGACTCTGAGGGACGTTAGCAGTTGTTGAAGTGGAGGGAGAGGTGATATTGCCAATTGTAGATCAAAACTTAAACACATAATATTTATCTGAACCCACTTTTTTTAGTCTGGTTCATTTATTTGTGTATTTAGAATAGAATAGAATGCCTTTATTGTCATTATACATATGTACGACAAAATTAACAGTTACACGGTGGGTGGCTGCTGCCATGCAAGGTGCTGCACAGACCCTACAGAGAGTGTTTTGCTCAAGGACACTTTGACAGTCAGAGTGAGGGTTTGAACTGCCAACCCTTCGTTCATTGGACGACCCGCTCTATCAACTGAGCCACACCTGCCTTTGGACCCTAACATTTCATACAGTTGGGATTTGAACCCTTCAGGTATTGCAAAACTGATTATATTCATTCCAGTAAAAATCAAGTGGATTTCTACAACCTGTGCACATGTACGATCAAGACTTACGATGAAAATTTCTCTGAGTCTGACATAATTGTTTATCTGCAGCTGCGATTGTTACAACTTCCTTCCAACCTGCTACTTCTTGATGTGACTACTGATTAATTAGACACACCTAGATTAATCAGTGTGTCCAATAATGAAAAACAGGAAATAAAGGAGCCACCAGGAGTAGAGCTGTGCATAGAGCCCATTAATGAAGAACTCAGACCCAAGCATAGCATTTACACTTTATGTAGACCACAGGGGAATGTTTTAAAATGCATAATTCCATTTTTAAAAGTTTTTTTTTGTAAAGCAAAATATTGCTTCTTTAAGAATAAATGTTTTTTTTTCCAAGCAGATTTGTTCATCTATAATTTGGAGCTTGACAAACCAGATGAAATGTGCATGAATGACACAGATTTTCCATCTTATATCAAGTGATTATGTTCTTAGAGTCCTGTCGTCCAAATCAGGTTACTTTGGCAACCAGATTTGCAAGATTGCATGACCATCCAACTATGACTTAGTGCAAAAAAATTTAACAAATATACAAGAGACAGTAAGAGAAGCATTCCACAGTGGAACAATACAGACAATAAATTCAACTTTTTCACTGTACATGGTACTACATAGTCAAAAAAATTACCTCATAATAATGAAACAAGTTGAATTTGTGGCTCGATAGTGAAAACTCCCAAAGTATATTGGACTGTATTGGGCTTTTGAATTTCAGCTTTGTTTATTTTTATTCTTTTACATTTATAGGTAATAACTTGGACAGCTTTTTAGATCCATAAAGCAAAAGTGGATATCTAATACACACCTCAAACAGACTGATGAAAAGCTCTCATGTCCACCTTAAATAGTCTGGTACTGCGCTCCACCTTTATTCTTCTCCACCTTGGGTTTGTGTGCACAGAGCTGCTGTCGTGAACTGACTTATTCTCTAACCTCTGTGTGACCGCGGCCACATCCTTGCACTCCCTCAGCACCCATCACTGCTGAGTGGTGTTCTTGGTGGGGTGGGCGTTGCACAGGAGCTGGGATACTAACAGGGAGACGAGGGGAAGGCTGTCCCGCGGTGTCAAAGGTCCTGACAGGGGCCACCCCCGGTCCATTCAGAAAGACGTCACCCAGCACATTCTTCACAATGTTAACATTCTCCCAAATTCTCAACATTTACTTACAATGGGCGACTGCGCTCAGCCCAGCTATTGTGTGCAAAGTTGAATCTGACTTGCCAACTTATGGTAAGTCATCTTGTCAATATAATCATGACATGGCCCTCAGTTGCACCCTCATAATCCCATATAGACTGTCTATTATGGCTCAGTTTAGCTGTCAGTCACAGTGTATAATCTGGCATGGAGTCAGCAAGGGATTGAGGCTGGACTGAAGGAAAAACACTGAAAAACAGGTGACTTTTTGAGTGTGTTATTCAGGTTTACATGTGCGTTTTATTTTGGATCAAGGCAGCATTACTGGAAGATCGTTTTCACAGCCTCTGCACACACTTTTCTGCACGTTTGTTGACTTCTTGTGTGTCTGAGAGAGGTAGAATCAGATGGAGAGAATGTGCTGCGGTTGCTTTGTGCTGGCGGTTTAAGGAGCCTGGGAGCAGAGTCAGGGGCCATGTTATAAATTAGCGTCTGACCCCTGTCTTTGTGTGGCCCTTAGGAAGGCCTGACGAAGGCCCCAGCCCAAACCACAGTGAGAACGGCCCCTGTGAAGAGCCTCTTTCAGGGGTGTCACTGCGCGATGAATTGGCCGGGAGAAAGCATGTTTATAGACTGTGTAAAGGAGTGCGTCTTTGTGGGAGAATGTCACTGACACTGTTACAGTTTGCCTGAATGAACTGTGATGACGAGGCTAATGGGGCCCCCGGCGAGGGTGAGGGTCAGCCAGGGGGGCCCCACAGGCTCCGGACCCCCCACTTTCAGGCCCCTTTTCACGCCCAGTAGCTGTAGCTAATGTTGCAATTCTTCGTCCGCCCCACAAAGGCCAAGGAAAAAGTCAACTTTCACACCAGTGGGTCACCATGAGTGCTTTAGGAAATGATCGTGTAAACAGAGTGTTACCTTCTGACCTGTGGCTGATACCTTCGATCAGCAGACAAAACAGCCAGGCTGCGGGTATTAGACATGGCTGTTAGTGGAATAAAGCTACAGGATGTCGACAGAAAAAGACCTTTAAGATCCGCAGAAACACACATACACTTTCTTTCTCCTTTCTGTCTGTCACTATTCTCACTTATCCCCCTTCCACCTCCTTTTTTTCCTTTTTTTTTTTTTTACACGCTGGGTTTCTCATCCTCTCATTCACATCTCATATTTGCGTCATTGTGTGACCTCTACATCTACAGATTAGCGAAGGCAAATTAAGAGTTTATTTTCCTTGAAGGCAGAAGCATTAGTACAAGGAATATGTGAGTTCCCACGCCTATAACGACAGAGTTGACACTTGTGTGCAGCCGTTTTACTGCCCTGCATTCAGGACAACAGGATAAACTGGCCACTAACCCTGTTTGAATAGAACTGAGTCTCTTAGCACCAGGATGCTAGGTCATTAATGACATCAGTCGCACTTTGACCTTATTAATGAGTCACTGCACACACACAGACGCGTACACATAGACTTTAATAATATTAGCCTGTGATCACTGGTGCAATTTAATTAGCTTACAACCTAATCTAAAGTAGTACTAGTTTGTATGTTTGTAGGTTAATACATTTCTGCTAGATAAGAGAATGTTCAGTATCAGTCTGATGAGTTTCATGTATTCTAAACCACTAAATTATGCACAACAGCATTTAAACAAAGTTTTCTTTTGTTTGTTTTTTGCTGGATTTATTGTAAAAATGTAAATTATATTGGTTTGATTGACATGAAATGATCTGCAGAGATGCAAATGTGCTAAATGTTACATACTTTGATAAGAATTAGAAAACAATTGACAGAAGTGCTGGTTGGCTAATGTTATTGCATACAGTACATAGATTTGTCTACATTTATGTAATGTATAAATATTATCCTAAAATGGAATCTGGACAATGAAGTAGATCCAGTAGCTCATGGACAAACATTTATTTTAATACATATTCTCCCTGTATCTGTATCTGTATCTTCAAATTATCACCAATGAGCAATTTTCAGTTATTTTGTTCGTAGTGACTCAGATTTGTTTAAATGTCACTGCTTTTATTCTGGAAGCATTTTTCATATGGACCAGTCACCTTTTTTTCAAATCAACCCTGAAACACAACATTCAAGCCTAAATTTAACCCATAAAGACCCAAACATCCACTGGTAACCCAAACCATCTGCTGACGTAAACTGTTTAATAACTGTTGATTCATTAATCCTATCAATACATGTAAATAATTGGTGTAAAATACAGTTTTTCATCTTTTCACGGTCATCAGATATGACACATTTGGACGGTCAGATGCTCTGTAGTTACCATGGAAACATCTCATCTTCTACAACATTGATTCAGCAGTAAAACCCATGGAGTTGGATCAATGACAGTGGGTGGAGACACTTGTTTTCATGTTTAGCTAACAACGTGTTTTACTAAAAGTCACTTTTTCTCTGTTTCGATTCAAGATTCAAAGAGTTTATTGAAATAAGTTTTGAATTTACTGAGTTTCCACGAGCATCTAAATTAAGTAAAACACAGGAAATACAGGAAATTAAATACCGGAAAATACATGGTTTACAGTGCAAATTGAAAAATACAAAAGATAATTTAATAATAAATAGTGATAAATAACTTAACAAAGGTTAATTAGCACAAAATTAGCGCTGGGTCTTAATGGGTTAAAACAATAGCAGACCTTTTGTTTACCCTTTATTTACAGTCACAAACTGGTGCATTCAGGTTAATGGTATTCATGTTGTTCAGAAGCTGATGCATCCCCACTGTCAACTGTAACTTATATGTAATAATTATGTAATAATGATGGAATACATTTTCATTACCTGTGATCCTGCAACAATGAAGCTCGATTGTCCCCTCTCACTTCCTACAGTCCTGGATGTAGAAAACTGTGGTATTTGGCCCCTTATGTTGTTCATCATTGAGCGTTTTTAGTTTCTTTACCGATACTTTTGTGTCCGTACATCTGAAGACCGTCCTGCTGTCAGACTGTGTGAGTTTGTCTCTTGGCTTTTAGTTGAGAAGTTTTGACTCACTGACTTTCTGGCGTAGGATTCTTAAGGTTAAAAATTGTCTGGTGTCTTTTAGGTTTTGGCTGGTGAACAAAAGGGCAAAATGTTAGACATTTTAATGGACACTTATCATTACTTTTGAGCAAAAATAATGAATAGATCCATAAAGCAGAAGCCCTGATGGAGGCCGAGATGAGTAATCATATCCCTCATTTCCATTAAACATTTTGATTTTGGATGTTTGATATTTTAGAGATTAAACTGTGGACTCTATTCCAAAATCATGGTGACCGCTCCTCATAAATATATGGAAAAGAGATTTAGACTGTTTAATATAATGGGATGTCAAGCTTACACAGTCTATTTAATATAATAGCTGAATGCCCCGCCTCTTACACTCCAATCCCCTTCGCCTCCCTGCCCTTCTATCTCTCTGAAGAAGTGGCCATGCTTTACGACAGCCGGTCAGAGCTGAGACCCACCACCAAGAAGAGGCTTCTGTTTTTACGGCCCCATAAATATATTGTTATCTGGGCCTGGGAAGTCCACCGTGAGATTTATCCGCGCGATTAGCGGAGATGGCGAGCCAAGCATCCTGAATCATTAATTACACAAGTCCACCTTAATTTCCTATCTCTGCTCTGTAGAAGAGCCACTTTTAAGTAGGTGATGAGGCGTAGGAGTTAATTATATGTCGCTTAGGTGCGTTTTTTAAAGGAATGCTGGCGCTGTGGCGAGGTTCTGGAGATTTGGATGTAGTCCATGACAGTTAGGATCTATACTCTATGAATCCATCGATGCTATACTCTCAGGTTTAATATTGCGTTGCAGGGCATTAAAGGCATTAGCGAGACAAGAGACATTGAAATGTTCTGGATTAAAATACCCTTAGGAGACATCAAACGAACACAAACAAGAGCCACTTTGGTTTGGGTCCAGTTTAAGCAGAGCTTGCAGCAGAACGGTTGGATGGTGTCCTTTAACGCTGCCTCTGGACTTTTTTTTTTTAAAACAGTTTTAACCTTTAATGTCAACTCTAAATAAAAGCCAGTTTATATGATCCCAACAAGAACTATTAAGTGGACAATATTAGATTTGTGTCTTTGTGGTTTGGGGACAGTTCCGTGTCTTTTGATCATTTCAGTGAAGTGAACTTTTCATCAAAGACACATTAATAAAGGGATATATTGATTAATTGAATTGCGGTGTCAGCTGAGTATTAATAGGTTGAATTAAAGCATGTTTACTTCAAAGCTAAAATGTGTTCACAAGAGACAAATACAGCTGAATAAAACAGGAGATGCAGAGGAGAATCAGGATCTGAGACTGGGAGTGAATGGTAGAAAATGGTGAATCTAAGTTTTTCCGTTAACATCATATAAGAAGAATTTAAATATTACATGTAAAAAAATATGCTGTGTGTATAGTTTATTGTCTTTACGTGTTTTCAAGGATTCTTACAAACTGTACTGCACTTTGAACTTCATTCATGCTTGCATATATATATATATATATATATATATTGTCTGCCTCATCTTTATATCTATTAATCTGTAAGTAAAAGTACCAATAGGACAGTATGAAAATACTCCACTACATGAAAGTTCTTTTGAAAAAGTACTATTAGCACAATATTATTATACCAATATAAAATGTTCACTGTACTTTAATATTATGTAATCAGATTAATATGTGTTGTGATTAATAATGTGTCGTATTTTACTGCTGTACATGTTAATGTTGAAGTCATGTGACTGCTTTATGTACTGTTGACTTGTTTAATCAGCAATGTATCAGTTTTTATTTAGTTTGAGGAAAACTCTCCGAAGTCATAAAAGAACACTTTCAGTTTATTAATTGAAAGGAAAATGTTTAAAAAATTTAGGTGGAAAGTACAAAAACTGCCAGACAAATGTAATGGAGTAAAAAAGGGAAATAGATAATAAAATAGATAAAGTAAAATAATATTTTTTAAAGAAAGTATAGTGTAATTTGTCCACTTTTACATACCTGCACCAGAACTGTTCTATAACTAAGATTACAGTCAAGATCCTTCATTGTCCCACAATTTAGGGAAATTTACCATGGGTCCTACTTGTGCTACATCCATACAATCCAATTAAAATACAGTCAGTGCACAGAAGGACAACAAACATGGAAGACACAGCTACTTTAAAGCTTAAAATTATAGAGAAGAATATGCAATATAATTTTACAGTATAAAAACACAGAAACACCCCCCAAAAACATCAACTTATTTCCGATGAGAACATTCTGTGAAGATGATGTCCCTTATGTCAGAGCCTTCAGACCAGCAGGTGGTGCTATGGGCCTCATCATCTAAATACCCTGAGGTCAGAGGAATCACTAGATTACAGTTTAAGGAGCCTTTAACAGCTGCTGGTAATGCTGTTTTATTTACCTGGTGGTGATATGACGTTTTTCTTTCTTACTCGTGTTTTTACAGGATCACGGACCAGCGGTATGAGAAGTTGCCGTATTTCGTGTTTGGGGATTTTAACTTCAGGTTGGATTCGAAGCAGGTTATTGAGGTGAGTGTTGTCTGTGGGGAAAGATTATCTGTGGTGAATTGCTAACGTGTACCCCATTGTATGTTAATACGCTCCACCTGTGGTTATGTACTATCAAGGTAAATTTAATATACTGTATTGTGAGGGTGTGTGTGAGTGAAAGAGAGAGAGAGAGAGAGAGAGAGACTGCAATATAGTAAAAGTGGTTTTAGTAGCCCACTGTCTCTTAAGAGTTATGACTCATTAAACGCTTCACTGTGGCTGGCCCAGCTGTGTTTGCCAACTGAGCCTCCAAGTGCATTGTTATGTTATGGTGCCATTCACTGCTCTTTCTCTCTCCCTTCCTCTCCTGCTCACCCCCTCCCCTCTTTCTTCCTCCTCCCCCTCCTTCTCCGGGTGCAAATGAAGCACTTGTGAGCCAAGGTAGTGCAGTCATTCAGCATTCTCCACCAGGAGACAGGGGGGTTCGCGGCATAACAAGTCATAAAGGCCCACCGCAGACAGTGGTGTCCTATGATAACAGAGTAGAAGAGCCACTTGTTGGCCGCTCCTCTGCCTCCTCTCTACGAACACAATGGCTCTCGAACCAGTGGGTCTGTTCAAGGTGTGGGCATTGTTCATTTCAACCAGACCCCCATTCACGGCAGAAGGGAAGAGGAGGGAAGGCATTATGAATGGACGGGTTTTGCTTAAATGACTTAGGAAGGACTGCGCTCTGTGTGGGACAATACGCATAAAGCAGGTGTAGTTGAGTCATCCGACCAGTAGGGCGGCGGTAAATCACCATCGGCCGTCATTGGAGCTCAGTGGGATCACATGTTTTTACTCAGCGATCTATCAGCAGCATTGATTGATTTCCACAAAGTTTGTGCAGTACATTTGATTTCGGTGCTCTAATTAGATCACATTAAGCTGCTGATCATGTGAACATCTGTTGCTTTGGAGATAATAAATCTAGGTACAGAATCCACAACAGCAGATGTGCAAACACTGGGGCTATTGAGAAGTCAGCTATTGCATTTAAATGTCACCTGGTAAACATTTAGGTTGCCTTCAGTGACTTTATCTGAATGATGGGTTGTTTTATACCTCATCAGCCTAGTGTCCTTTACATTAAACTGTATGTAATGTTATCTGTAATGTCACAGGTAGAATGAATGTATTTAGCTCAAAGTTAAGTATTAAATCAGATCTAGTCAGCAGAGGCGATTTAGACGTGATTCGATCCTTACTGTTTATCCTCTATGGCTAATCTAGATAACTCTCTCCTCATGTTTGCTGTTGTGTCCATGCTGCTCTGTGGTAGGTATGCACTCACCCTCTGAGCATCTCTACCACTGAAATGCTGTTTGAGTGCAGTAGAGGTCATGACCCCTTTTCCAGGGATGCGTTAGGCTTGCATCCGTGTGCGTCCATCTCTGCCCCCTCTCCCCTCGATGCAGCTCTTTTCTTATGCACCTCGACCCTCCATTCACACACACATTCACATCCAGAGTGAATACACACATGCACACACACACACACACACACACACACACACACACACACACACACACACACACACACACCAATTTGTTAGGCCAAATGAATCTGATTGATTCAACCCATTTAAAGGGGTGTGGTAGCAGTGCAGGGGGGCTTTTTAGACTTCCCCTCAGGAAGTTAGAGCTGTGGGCCATGGTGTAAGACCGCTACTGAGGTCCACAATCACAGACCTTCAGACCTGGAGCCACATTCCTGTAAAGTCTTTGAGGTTCTACTCTCAAACCGACATAAGTGTGAGGGATGTCATGGACGTTTTGAGTCCTTTATCCACACCTTCCTAAAACAATTCCCCTTACTTTAGTCTTATGAGGTCGAGGACAGATTCACCAGCAGAATCTCTGCAGATTCGGAAGAAAGATGTATATTGAGTTCTTTAATTTGCCAGAAATGACAAAGAAACACTACGTTTATTAATGTTGATTATTTGAATGATGATGAATATTTAAAGTGGCACATAGAAATGAATATTTCAGACACATGGTTTATTCATCAATCTGTTTCTTTTCATTTTTGCTTCAAGGTTTGCCCTCCTCCAATAGCTCTAGTCACTTTGTCCCACAGATGCATTTTAGAGTCTTTTCAGCTGTCCATCATTTATTTATATTACCACATTCTCTTAAAAGAGCTGTGACTGTCCATAATGTTCTGTCACAGGTTTGATTCTCAGAAGCTCAAAGCTGTCAAAACCGTGTCCAAAGTCAAGGCTAGACACTTGAGTTACTATGTGCAATGGATTTCTTGCATAATGATGCCAGTAAATGTTCTCCACAGACTCATAAGTGATTCTGTTTTGACAGAAAGCATCACATTTATTATTTGACAATTTGTTCATGTGCTTTTTGTAAAGGAACAGCCTGGAAGACGTTCAATTTAGACAACAGTCCCGTAAGTGCCTTGGCTGTGAATAAAGTGAAAAATATAAAATAAACAGCCTCTAATAAAAAACAATACTACACAACTTAATTTTGACATTGTCAAGGTAATACCATCCATTTCAAACGATTGCAGCCTCTTCTCACTTTACTTCACTTCGGTGACATAAATGAAGTCTGTGAGGGTTTAGTTTGGGTAAAGATTAGGATTTGACCACACACACATGCATGTAGACTTTTTCCCTCCAGCTTAATGATGGGTCCTCAAACATACTGACCATTTAATGGGGACAACAGAAAAGACTGATGATGTCATCTGTGCAAAGCACGTCGTTAAAGGGGCAGCACGGCAGCAAATAAACCCGTCCAGCACGGTGGTCAACCTGTCTGATTTAACAGTGACCTGGGTGTTAGCAGCAGAGAGAGCTGTGATGTCACCATAAACAAATGGGTTGCAACCTTGGCGCGCGATGTAACTCACAGCCGGGAGGCCGTTTTAAGCCCTTTAATGACAATTAATGTCAACAGGACAATTAGTGCACAGTCCACTGAAGTGCTTAACTGTAGATGGGCTGGTGGTGGATCGATCGTCCATACTTATCTGAAGATTGATTCAGACACAGAGAGGCTGGCTCTCATTCTTATTGAGTCTCATTTCTTTCGTTTCTCCCTTTACTTTCAGTGCGGTTGCCAGAATAAAATGTTACCATTGTATATTTCTGCAAATCTCAGATGCACATAATTTCAAAAATTTTTGAACCAAAATCAGGTTTCATGTCAACACTTCTAGAACTATGATGTTTCTGAACTGTGCCTCTTGGAAAAATTTGTGTATTTTGATCTTTATGTTTAGGAACTAGTAAAGGTTAAGGAAACATAGTTGTTTGGTTTAATACAGACAAAAGTCCATAAAGATATGATTAAAAAATAAATGACTTGATCTGTTTAGTAATATTTAGACTAAACAATGATCTTATTCTAACCCTAATGTATTTCTTTATTGCTTGAACCTAAAAAGACAAAGGATTTCTATGCAACCTCCACTCTCTGGTTCTAAAGTCCGAAGTTTTGTAAATCCACCTCCACCTACTGAAGAAAGACAAAAAGGAGCACATCTATAAAAATAAATAAATAAATACAGATTATACATGTCTGTGAGTAGGCGGCAACTTTCTCCTAAGAATTTTACACATACATCACAAGAGCAATGCAGATGATCATTTTTCTCTGTTAAAGAGGCCAAATAACAGTAAAATTATATGAGTTGCTTTTTGATTTGGGTACACAGTGGGATCCCCCCCATCCCCACTTTCAAAGCCACTCAACCGTAAAACACTCCAGTACATTTCTCTATCCCTGCATGCTACACCACTTCTCTTCTTCTCTGTCTCTGTTCCATTGTGGGTGACTAGACTGTGGACAACCAGTGTCCACTCCCCTGTCACCCATCCTGCCTT
>JAPSES010000097.1:16020188-16036665 GCA_029822895.1 Maxillicosta whitleyi | reverse complement strand
GGATGTATCCATGTGTGTACAGAAAAGAAGGTGGGTTTGGAAGGGGGTTGGATGTTATTGTCACAGGGTAAATTCCAGGTGGCAAATTCCTGGCATGCTTGCGCGGCGGGATCAGTAACCAAAGGCCTGCAACTGCCCCCCTTCTACCCAGCCCGGGCAACCCCATTAATTGTGTCCGACAGAGGGAATTGGTTTCAATTGACCCCCATTCAACAGCCCTTTGACTGGCAGACAAAAGACACAGCCACGTGGAGACTAATGCTGGAGCTGAGCAGCCTGGAGGTGGTCCGGTCCCCACCAGCCTTCTCTGTCATCTCCCATGGGTCTGATCATGCGTTTCATCGGTGCTGATAAAACAGGAAACTGCAAATGGAGGGTTTTGAAGGTTTTGTCTGGTGACTCAGATACTTCACAGTCCACTTGTAATGTCCTGCTTGTGATTTTCTTTTTGTCCTTCGTCAAATACTCATGTTAACACTACTTTCAGCGCAGCAGAGATGAACTGATTAGAAATGCAGCATACTACCACAAAACAGAAATTCACGACGATAAAAGACAATTAATTTATATTAAGAACCCGAGCCCGGATGGTCAAGGTGTCGAGAAAGGCCATAAGAGTTCTGTCGGACCCTAAATATCATCTTCATATTTGGATGTTTGATGGGTGAGGTGTAATTCAGACAAATCTGTGGGCTGGAGTGTACACCTATTATATTCTATTATATCCACGCCACATAATATGCAGGTTGTGTCGAAGCACGTCATCTGTTCTTGGTCTTTCTGTTCCTGTTAATGTTAATACACAAGTGTATTTTAAAGTGTTTGGAATTTGGTACAATATTAACTATTGCCTTCATCAGTGAGGTTATGTCTTATCTCTGTTTATTTGTCAAAGTGTCAGCAAAGTTCTGCAAAAAAAAAACCAGATGCATTGATTTTTCAGGACAATTTGTTATATTGACGGGTGTGAAGGATCGAACAATTACATTTTGGTGCAGACTTTGCAGAAGATGCTGCTCTTGTAATGGTTTTTCAGGTTTTGTTGTATAAACAACATGTTGAATTAAATCCAATTACAGGACTGTGGACCCTTGCACAGTTGAAAGGCTTTTCGTAGTTTTATCTTTGGGTTGTCCTGTGAAATTTGGATGCCATGTTCTCGCCAAATTAAGTAATATAACTGTATGAATTTGCGACTAGGTAGTTTTAACATTGTCACAATGGGATGAATATGTGATGTAATTCAAACTTTAATATGAGAAATGACTATGTATCTACATAATTAACAGATTATATTAAATGTAATTGACTTCCTTGTCCATATCTGATGTGTATACTGTTAAACTCACTACAGATAATGTTTGATAGGATCTGGTTCAGTACCTCCTGGTAGGGAATTGGTATCTGCATGTCATGAAAATCAAATGAACACATAATAAACTTTTTTTTTTTATTACTTCTCTTGTAAAGACATTCATTAGACTCATTTTCTACTCGTGTCACTCATTAACTATGTGATGAAGGAAATACTTTCTCAGCAAAGAACAGCACTGTGGGTAGATGTGGGCAAGCACCCAGGCAGGATGTCAGATCTGTTTGACTTTCAGAAACCAAGCTGTATCACGTGAATGTTTAAAAAAAAAGGACTCCAAGCCTTATTTCCTTCTACACCTATAGAAAAAGATGGACTAATGATAGGACCCCTATAAAAATCCAAGATAATCCTATTATGAAACCATGTGAACACCACAGCTGGGCGATGATGATCTCCAGCATCACCCAGGGAGGTCAGATCATCCCTGTTGGCAGATTCACACCTACAGTAAACACACTTTAACATGGGTCCAGGCTTCAGTCAGAACTGATAGGTCTATGGCACTGTGTGTGTGTGTGTGATGGTGTGTGTCCCCAGAGGTGGCCGGTGGCCGTGAATCAGCCGTGTCGATGACAGGCTTAGGGCTCTGTGCCTGGACTCCCTAGTATATTTAAAATCCCTCCTAATTAAACTTAATAGAATGTAAATTTAATATCTGCAGAGATTGTGTGCTGCTGGCCGGCCTGCTCCAATTTAAGGATTGATAGAGGCCAGCAGGAAGGTTAATTGCTGACTTGATCTACTGTCCCCGTGACATGGCGTTGGGCTGTTTTAATTGTGCCTGATCTGCTGCTACATGGACAGATTTCATTAGGCTCGCTGGCCTCTTACTGACTGCAGAGGTTTGGATAAGCGCCCCCTGTCTGCGTCTGCAGGAAGCGCAGAGGGCTGCACCAGGCATCAATCTTCCACCCTTTGTCCTGTGTCCTTTCTCTCGCTTGAGCAGCATGAAATTAAAGGTGGGGCCCTAGACTAGCCCCACTCCTAATGAATGCTGTAAAATGCTCAGTAATGACAGGCCAACGTGATAGATCATTCATTTTTCACGCGGCGAAGTCGCTCAATGTGCACGCTCGTGACAGTGGAGATAGAAATGGAGATACAAAGACATATTCAAGACGAATCCTTTTATGAATGCCATTTTTCTTGTGTTTATTGCCGCATGTATATATAGGCTTTTATACGTCAGGCAGGGGACAGTTTTAAGTGTATACATGATACCTGCAGAGAAGAATTGGCTCAGTAGTCAAAACCAACAAGAGTTCATCAGATAGTTGATGGCCATTGTCCCGGCTGCTGAACCCGAGCTGGCTCAATAATTTACCCCAGTAAAAGGTAAACACTTTTCCCTTTTTAGCCCAATTTTTGACTAGCATGTGTATATCAGGCCAGCTATAAATCAAAAGGCGGCCAGTGTAATTAAGTGTACACTACATTAGTCAGGCTAATTAATTTTGGGGGCCATCCATCCATTAACCAGTGGGCCAGCACTGATTGGGCCTCTGTTCTGTGGAACCTCTGACACCAGGGACTGTGACCCTCCTTGGCTGCCTGCAGATTTTCTGATAAACTCGTGCATTTACACTCAGTCACAGATGTATACACATGTCAGCCCTTATGCATTTAATTACATTTACCAAAAAAAAAAAAAGGACACTTAATTGCAATAAATTTCATTTTAATGTAGTATTACTCAAAGGTGGTTTTAACCACTCCTCACCTTCTTTACTTTATCAGTTCTGTGACATTCAACCTTAAGAGTGAAGATGCTAGAAGTGATATGTTTCACTGTTTTATTGCCAGGTCTCTGAATTGTATTTACCAATCCTTAACATGAGTGCTCATAGCCTATTAAATCAGTTTACCTTTCTGTGGAAGATAACCTATCTGACACTAATACCGTAAACTCCACCCATTTATTGCACCAGACATGTTAAAACAAAGCTATTTGCACCTAGTATTTAACCCATGTCTGTTTATAGCCTCAAAGGTGAAGCCTGTGATGGAGATGTTTCCTTACAATACAATAAAGGCATATTATCTGCCTCGAGAAGTCCAATCTATCACAATAAGGGCCTATTATATCACAGATAACCCATCTGGATATAGAGGGAGACTATTCCCTCTAGACAACAGTGCCTTTTCTCTCTCTCTCTCTCTCTTTCTCTCTCTCTCTCTGTTTGCGTTCGATGCTAATGAATACAGCGCTGAAGACACCGAGGAAAAAAGAGTTCAGTTATGAGGGCGTAACTTGAGAGATGCAGCTTTGATGGGAGCGCTGTCCATATAATTAAAACGCTGGCAAATGAAGAACAAGCAGTGGCTTCTGTTGGTCCTGCTCATTAACAACAGGCCGTTTGAGCCCGGCGCCAGCCATGCTACCGCCATTGTGTTCTTGGCAGCTGGGAACACCGTGCCAACGGTGGGATGGCGTGACCATCCAAGCCAAGGATGAGCGCAGAGCCTGGCACTAACGGCGCCTGGGAGGGCATGTTGCCTGGTAGGCCCCTGGGGTTGGCCCCGGTCAGGGATGTAACCTGAGTTACCCCTTAATCCTTCACTCTTTGCTGTCTTCTCCAGCTGGGCCCAGGGTTAGGAGTTCTCCTTTGGCTTGCTGCACCACTTGCTAATTTCTGTCCTCTTATATTTGAAGGAGTTGTTTTTGTTTGTTTTTTTGTTTAGTTTTCCAGTTTGACTTTTGTTTCCATTTTACTTCTGGTTTATTTAGAGTTCATTGGATAGTCTAGTTATGTTTCAGTTTTTGTTCTGTAGGAAAGCTTCTATTGTAGATGTTGAAAATGACACAATGAAAGAATACATAACCTTAAATATCATCATTATAGTCTTGTACACCACTAACTATTTACCGCAGACTTCAATAATTAGCATCTAGAGCTACAGCAAAAGCTAAACTGATTTTTATTGTCAAAATAACTGTTTACACATAGTTTTAATTTCAGTCTTAGTTTTCAGTTAATGTACTAACTCTGGAGTGTCCTGCAGTCAAAACTTTTCTCATAGGTGTTTATTCATTCTTTTACTGCCAGTAACACACAGACCAAATCCTTAGCCTTTATAAATCTGCTCTGAACCTAGGGAAATCACATTGGATGTTTTCTATGTCAGGTAGCTCAATTCTCAGGAAAAGATCTTGTATTTCATAGGGTCTATAAATTCGATTAAGGGCAGTTTAAGGGTTCGATTCTCAATATGTTCCAGAACACACTAAAAGAAGCCTCCTCTGATGATGTTTGTTCTAACCAGATGCCAAGTATGTAAATGATTTAGTAAAATAAAGATCTAAATATGTTATCGTGTTACTAACTGTCACATAGTTGTCATGATTATGCGTGTAATATATAAAGGTTCCAAATCCAATTAATGAATAATCTGATCAGTCTGGAAATTCAAGTGGATTCACCACTCCATCCACGTCTCTCTTATTTAATCCTCTGCTTTTTCTAAGCAGTCTAATCCTGCTATAAATCATGAATAATCAACTTTGGCTTCCAGCTCGGTCTCCTATTTTTTTTTTGTCTGTTGGTTGGTTTTATTGATGGTTTGTCTTGTGTTGGTCTGAGTGTCTTTGAAAGCCACAAGCAGGAATAGCAACCGACTAACAGTGGTGCTATTATTTAGTGCAGATGAAATGTGGCATAAAGTGTGAAGGATAGGCATCTCTTTGTGCCTGGTACATGGTGTCCAACTTGTATGATGTCAGTCTATTTTTGACTAATGCAGTTCTCAGCCTTTGTGAAGCACATGCTCTTTGTGAAGCATGGATGAGCTGCCAAGATAGCACTCGCTGTCTCTAGGGGCTCTGCAGAAACATCCACACACCCCATCTCCATTACAATCATTATTCTAATACATCTGCGAAGAAGTTCATTCATGGGTTTGACTCCCTGATGAAGGCCCACTGTCGAAATGTGTCAGAGTTTGTTCATAGGGTTTAATGTGACAACATGACATGGAAATAAAAAAAAAAAAATCATCATTAGAAAATTAGTGGTAAGTTTTAATGTCTGTGTATCCTATCCTAATAGGCTAAAAACACTCCCACCCTAGAAAATAAAGAATACATAAAAAAATAAATAGGTATAAGTATTAACATAATAGTATGTTCTAATAATAATAATAATAATAATAATAATAATAATGAATACAGTATTAATGCCACAATTTGCTAAAGTGCTCCTCAAAGTAGATGTGATAAGTCTTAAAAAAATAATAAAATAAACTTCAGTGAGCTGAGATTAAGATGTTTTGATAAAGCATAAACCAAACCAAAAAATGTGTTAATTGCTGCACACAGAGTGACTATCATAGAAAATTATATTCTACATGTCAGATTTTCTAGACAAAAATATACATATACATATTTTGTTTGACTCCTTTGAATTTGGCAACATTTGATTAATAACTACAGTTCAATAATCCTATAATCCTAAGTGCTTTTATTTTGTAATTGGATAATGCCATTTCATCTGTATAGATATTCACCGATGCTGATTAACTGATGATAAAATACTGCTACAAAAGTCCCCATGAGAATAGTGGTGATGTGAATATTAAAGCATGTTAGCCAACAGGTCTCCCAGTGTGAGTCTTTACTGTCAGCGGCAGAGTGATGCTCTTACAGAATGCCTCATTGTAACACAGCTGTAAAGCCACTGTTGGCACCGTGGGCTTTTAAACAACTCTGCCCACCAACATTAAAAGTCACTAGGCTCCATTCACATCCGCACACAAATATCCCATCATATTTAAGAGGGCCCATTAAGAGCCACATTGAGAATTCATGGGGCTTTCTCTCACTCCCTCTTGTGTGATTTATCTGTGACGGCCATATTGCCTGGCCCTTTCAGAAGGAGTGGCTCCGGTTTTTGTCTTAGAGGAGGCCCAAAACAATGCATTTCAGGCCCATTTCTCCTACAGGGCCTCCTCTTTCAGGGGGCAGAGAGAGCCAGGGCTGGCCTAACATCTGTTTGTGTCCAGAGCCAGGCGGGACCAGAGCACAGCGTGCCTCGGTGGTCCCCTTCTCCTCTCCCCGGGGGTCTTTGTTCCCGATTTCATGCTATCAGAGCGGCAGCATGTTTTCCTGCGCGGAGCTGTCAGGGGCATAAAAGGCCCTGAGTGGGGTCACATCAAGAGGGATGGGCATGAAAAATTGGTAAAATGTATCACAAAGCCCACCCACTAGATGGTTGCCTAGCGCCCTGTGCTGGGGTGTCAAGACCCCTCCTCCCCCCTGTACCTTCCTCTTTCCCTTTTCCATGGCTGAATTTCACCTCTCTCTCTCACCCTGGTGGACAAGCACATCATTTAGATGAAATGGTGCAAACAAATTAAAGGGTGGTGCTCCAAATGAATCAATGTGCTTTTTTGTGGTGGGGGGGTTAAGCCTCTCCAAGGTCTTCTCCTCCCAGTGCTCACTACACTCACTGGAAGGAGGACCTCTAGTCACCTGCCTGTGTTGAAAAACCAATCAGATGCTTTGGTAACTGTTGCTGCAGAGACTGGCGTTACATAATGAATTCTTTCTGTAAAGTGTTCAGAGATTATTTAATTAAGATGCAAATTTTCAGCATGTGAATGAATTTCTGTTGCAGTGCGTACGTTCATATTGAAGCATTTATCTACATATAGGGAAATGTTTGCATATGTGTGTAATTTGTAAAGGGGGTAGGGCATTTAAATAATCTTATTTCGAGGTTTCACACACACACACACACACACACACACACACACACACACACACACACACACACAATACTGTTACCTAAAGTAGAATGAACCCAGAAGTCACCTGCAACATTTATTATTCCTATTAAACACAAAAGCAGTGCAGTGTTTTCTCTTGGGGTGTGTGTGTGTGTGTGTGTGTGGGGGGGGGGGGGGGTCCTGGATGAAGACCCAGTTTTTGGTTTATTTTACACAGCATCAAGTTGGAGTTAAAACACTGAAAAAGGAATCAAACTCTAAATATACAGTTCTGTTGAACTTTTACATTTTTACACTAATCCTCTTAAAATAAAAACAGTACCAGAAAAAATTGTTTTCTTTTTTGTTTTTTTCTGCAGTATCAAAAATGTACAAAAACTGTATAGAAAACAGTAATAATACAAATGTAGTGTTTGATCGAGCGTGTAGTTGAAACTGTTACTAAATGTCACTCATATTCTAAATACATAGAATTTGCACCTTCTTAATACCGTCGCTAATTGAGGTACAGCATAATTTTCACGGGACAGAATCGGAGTTTCATTAGTTGTTCGGTCCTGATCTTTATCGAACCTCAGATTAATGAACTCAGCAGGATCTGCATTCCTATTGGAGCAGCAGCAGCACTGATGGAGTCTTCGATATTCTCAAATTGACTCTGTAACAACAAATTACCTCACTGTCTGTTTCCTCTAATTGATTCCCATCCTGAGAACTATAGAGGAAAAGGTAAATTAAATAAGAGAGCAGTGTATTTAGGTGCTTGGTAAGTGTTTCTTCTCACTCAATAGCTCCTCTGACTATGTTTAAATGCGCTACAATGATTGCTTCATAGTTGGATGTGAATTTGTTTTCTCATTAACAGGATAAAAAGTCTAATGAGAATACATGAATGGCTGTAGGGCTGGTGGCGATTGTTTCACATCACAAAGCTCCCTTTTGGAAAAACACCAACCCCAGCTCAGCAACACTCAAATGAATGCCACATTAAGATGCTATTGAGTAATTTAAGCATGTATGGCCTCATTGAGAGGTGAAGAGAAGCAGTAGCGTTAAACAGTCTTGCAGACATCTGCCACGGCTGGTTTCAAAGTGCTGACTAAAAGTGGCAGGGGAGGTTTCTCAGATTAAATCTCTCATTAGGTTTTCTTTGTACAGGTGGCAGTAATGTGTCAAGAACCCTGTCTGAGACAATACCCTGCTCTTACGGGGACTAATACGCCTCAGGAGAACCCACCCTCCTTTTACTGCCACTACTTTACACAGAGACACAGTCACAATGAAGCATCTGGTGGCCTTTTCCTGTGTGGAGGGCTTTTCCCTGTCCATTGTGTCTGGTTGTGTGGAAGAGAAAGCGGCAAACAGATCAGAAAGCTTTTCTGTGCTTCAGATCGTACGAAAGTCTACGCGAAAGATGTTTATTTCTGTTAGTGTGGCTCTATACAAATATCATCTCCGAATATTTGCTCCAATCTGTGGGAGTTCGGGTGGGTGGGCGAGCGAGTCCGTGTGTGTGTATGTGTGTGTGTGTAAACCCCCCAGTTGCAGGAGGTCAGAGGGGTCAAAGTGATGAATTTTTATAGGCCTGTTCCCTGTGTTTCAGCCCTGTCCCTTTCTCTGCGCGCTGCACTGCCTCTCAAAGACAACCATGCAGGGCAATTTGTCCTGCGGGGCCCTGCAGAATGGGCCAGCAGAGAAGTTAAATACCAGGGGGGAACACACACACACACTCACACAAAACATACACATACATTCACTTTCTCTCTCACGCGCACACACCCCTTCATCCCGTTGTCCTGAATGATTTGTGGCCTGTCCATTATCCATTCCAAGGGGACAAATGCTTTTGGCCCATTTCTGAAGGTAAAGCCAGAATGGCAGCCCTCAATGCACACCATTGTTTTTAGAGAAGTTTCCCAGATGTTATAATGCACAAGATAAATAGGACACATTATCAGCACCTCGCACGCCCTCTTACCTCTCCGAGCTCGTTTTTCGGCGAGGGCGGGGTCGGATAGGAGACCTCCTACGACGCAAACACCGCCATCAGCCCTCAGCGTCGGCTCCTCAACGGGTTCATGGGAAGGGGTGAAGTTTGTGTGTGTGCCACTGGGTGTTAGGGTGACACAGGCCAGGTTTACTAGGGTCAACTGTTGACCAGTGGGGTCACTTACAGGCTAACTTTGTGCACATCCACTCTCAAATTGGTATGTCATATGTCCTCCTCTTGTGATAGCTGTTAAGACACTGACATTAGAATAGTGCTTCAATAAAAAAAACCCTTCCAATCAACTAGGAAGTTCATTTTTAGGGTCTGGTAGTACCCCCAAAAAGCTTCCATTTCTGCTGAATGTTAACAATGGTGTAAAGCAGCCAAATTAGACCTCCACCATTTAGGACTTCACAGTGTTGTCAAAAAAGCAGTTTCAACTCTTTGCTTATTTACCCTTTGTTTTTACTTTGACTTTTACTATAAGTTGTTTAATGGTTAATATAAGGTCTAAGTTAAGCTGAGGCACTTAAGTGTTAAAAAAAAAAAAAGTAAAAACAGTTCCAGACTCCATCTTTAATCAGTCTAATTGAAAATTTGGAGTGTTTTTCCTTGAACCATGACCTACACGTCCAAGTTTCACGAAAATCACTTCAGTGGTAATGGGTAATTATGGTGACAGACCTCAAAACCTCCTACTGGACACATGTAGATATGGTTGTTGTTGTTGTTGTTGTTTATGACTGTTAAAGAAGTCCTAAGTTTTTGGGCATTGTTCCATCTTAGCTGTCAAATTTTGTAAACTGACACCACAACACAGTGAATAAATACATAATTGCTTCATAATTTACATAATTAATGCTTCTTTTTAGAGGCTGTATCAATATATTGGGACACAAATGGCAGTGGCTTTTGATACTATCTTATCATGGCTCTTTCCTACATGTTATGTTGAATCCCCATCATGCTGTGTGTCAAATGATGAATCCACCATGTTTGAATTAGCCAGCCACGTGAAGAGAGGAGTGGATAAATCTGGCTTGCGTCCAGTCACATCGGGCAGGGAGGGTCACAGCTGATTTACTGGCTTCCCCGTGCAATGGCTGGCAGCAAAGCAAGCAGCCGAATTTGTTGTTGCCTCCTTTGGATGCCCCCTCCTCACCCCCTCGGGCAGATGTCGCAATCATGCATGCGGGATGGACATGATGAACGGCGGAGGGAGAAAAGTGATCGCGGTGCTAAGCAATTCACGCCGGACCTGGCAGCCCCGCTGGCACACCTTAACTTAGCTGGCAGCTTTGCTTTGCATGGCAGCGAGAAAATAATGGCGCATTCTGACAATGCCACTGCCCCCGCTGACACAAAGGGGAGCCCCTGTCCCCTGCCTCTGGTAATGAAGAATGAATAGTTAGCTCATTGTCCACTCATCCTCTGTCCCTCACTGTGCAGAGCGCCGTGTTCAGTCTCTCTATCTAATTGAGGTTTAATTACACTGCTAAATGCAAACAGTGGATTATTACATTGGTAGACGACTGTGAGTAGTTGGATTTATTTCCAAACATTGGGCTCGGGTAGGAAGCAAAATAAATCTTTCAGTAGCAAAATATTAACCTGAACTAGGGATGTCACAATACCAAAAATTCAGGAATCAATACGGACACCACTAAAAGTATGATTCGTGAAACTAAATCAATACCACAGTAAAAAAAAAAAAAAAAAAAAATTACAAGAACCCATAAACTTAAAGAAGAAATACTTTAAATATTTGCATATAAATGAATATTGTTATTGCCTCTAACTCTCAGCTGTCTGTGATGTCAGTCACAGTTTCCTGCTTTGAATGCACAGACATGATTGGCTCAGTGGTATCACATGGGATGACTCTATATACATGCAACTGGTCTGAGAGTAAGATGTTAAAATAGAAACGCTCCACTGCTGTAGGTCCGGGTCCATATGGGACTGCTTCTGGGTCCAGACTCAGACCGCAGTCCACCTGTTAGTGTCTGCTGGTATAGTTTGTTGTTGTCATCATTTCGTATCAGCGGTGGTACGAACAGTTTAGGCTGTAAAAAGTGCATTGGACAATCAGATTAGTGCCAATGTCGAGCCCTGATGGTGCCACATGTCAAATGTTAAATGCTGAATAATAGAACTCACCTTGAAGTCTTTAAACAGATCTGGGTGCCTGTCTTGACGGTGCTTTGCTAGGTTCGTAGTATCGCCGCCATTGTTTGGATTCCACAGTGGCGGTGTTTACACAGTGGCTTATGGTCGTCTACCTGAAATACTTTCACACACGACTTTTGGTCCTTTTTTGTCCATTAGACGAGGCAGAGCTTTAGCTGGAACTGTTCCCATTGTTTCAAAAGGTCCTATACCTGTTGCATGTGTACTGTTGTCACATACCAACCCCATCAGTTCCGGAACACCGGTAGCCTACTGATGATATCGATTCCTAAAACAATTAATATCAATGGTTCTTTTTTTTTTTTTATCATAGTATTGAATAGTATTGTAAGTATCAGTTGGCATGACATTCCTAACCTGAACAACAAGAAACTCTGGACCTCTCCCAGTGTCCAGACCTGAGCCCCATTGAAAACCTCTGGAACAAGATCAAGAGGAAGATGGATGGTCACAAGCTATTACACAAAACTGAGTTGCTTGTGTGCATGTGCCAAAAGTGGAATAAAGTTTCCAACAGCAAGGTGAAAGACCTGAGATTATGCCAAGATGCACGGAAGCTGTGATGGAAAAACTGCATTATTCCACTAAATATTGATTCATGAACCCTTTATAAGTCCAAAAGGGGGAAAAAAGTACAAAAAAATGCCATATTAATGGGTTTATTCACAAATCCAAGGTCTCTTTATAGTCTTCAGTTGTCGTATTCTGCAAATAAATTCTCTAAATGACAAAATTGTTTGGAAGTTTGGAGAAATGTTGTCACAAATATCAAATAATATAATGACTGTTGTTGTCCAGAGCTGTTTTTTGCTATTTGTTCATTATACGGCCCAAAATAAAAACTCTAAAAAGAGTGATCACACAACGAAATACTAACAATAAAATGTAATACTTAAAAAATAGAGGACAACATGACAGTAAGAGAAACATTTTTAAAGTAATTATTTATGAACCATGTTTCTAATACTAATAAAATAGACATCCAACACAAAGTTGTCTAATGAAACCATACTCTCTGATAGTGTTTTTTATCATCAGTCCCATACACATAAACAGATAATCAAACTAAATAAGGCATACATTTGTTAATTAATAATGAAACCATCTTCCGGCCTATTGCTTTGTATTTGGTAGAAAACCAGTATCAACAAAAATAACACTGTTTTCGGTACTTTTGCTGTCGGAGATGGGTTGGTGTCGAGATCAGCGTCCTGTTTCTGTTTTGTTTTTGGGTTTTTTTTTTTTATGTCGACCTGTTATCCAGGCATATGTTTGGTGTGCATTGTGAAGAATGCTGGTGTTGTGGGTGGGTTTGTTAATGCTTAATGTCGGGCACAGTGGATCACCTCCATCTGTTGGCAGGACCTGAGACAGAAGGCCAGTGTGTGTGTGTGTGTGTGTGTGTCTTTGGTCTTTGAAGTGGCACAGATTGCTTTAACCTCTCTTCTAAGGAGAGCAGCTGGAATAGAGAGCTCCTTTAAACAGCCGCTTCCTCCTTCGACAGTCATGAGATTATCCTCCATTGATGCACAAAGCAGCGCCTTTCCTCGGCAACTTCTCATCCCAGCCCCCCGGACTCTGGCCCTCTACAAACACATTCAGTGCTGCCCTTTGACCCATAATGCACAGAGATAATGCTAAGTCACTTTGCTGGGTCCTTTCAAGAGGCCACAGAATTGAAGGCATCCTTACTGTCCCCTGCTTTTTCCTGACAACTGTCTGTTAGCATTTCCCCACTGCGCCGACTTCCGCTGTCTCCTTCGGTCAAAATTGCTCGCATCAAATAAGAAGTAGGGCAATTTGCAGTCAAATGAATTATGGTAATAGCATTTGGGGTGGTCAGTAAGAGCGTGTCCACTTTTAATGTGCTTAGGAGGCTTTGAAGGCTCACTTAAGAAAGCAGTGCAGTGACTTTGTCCAAGCGGTACCGAAGGAAAGAGGCATTACTGCAGTGGCACGGTCTTAACTGACAGCATGAGGTTCTCATTTTCATCATCTGCGTTTAGTGAGCTGATCTTATGATAGAAACACCGGGACGAGCGAGGACTGTGCCTTGGGAGAGGTGTGTGTTTGACGACGGGGTGTTTTTCACAAAGGACAGCTGTGATCAATCGGGTGCAATCAGCTGTCACCGGCAGCACTGATTGGTCAGTCGATGAACTTATGAATGGATCAATCAATCACATGTCAGCATCCAGTGATGATCAAAATCCAGCTCAGCGAACCAAAACAAATAGTCAGGACCATCCCTGGGAAATGTAGCCCAGTTAAATGTCCAGTAGTGTTTTTTTTTTTTTTTTTACAAATGTATTTAACTTTTATTTAACCAAGAAAAAGCTCATTGACATTAAAAATTCCCTTTAGATAGAGTATCCTGGCCAAGACTGCAGCAGCAGAAGTTACACTAAATAGAAATCTACTAAAATATATACTTAAAACACAATACAAATCAGTTCTAAAACCATATATAAAACACTAATGTTCCTTAAATGTATCTCAAAGAAGAAGAAAAACAATGTATTTGTATTATTTCCATGGGTTATAATGATTGGAAAAAGTATTAAATGAAAACTTTTAGTCTGACTTTTAAGGTTCTTAATTGATTTTGTTAATTGTCTGAAAATTATAAAAGTGAAACCCACAGGAAATTGTGCAGGGAAAATGCTTAAATTAGGAATATATATTATTAACCCACAAAGACCCAGTGTGGCTTTAGTGTCAGCCCCCAAATTAATTTTTCACTCTATTTAACTTTTCCTAAATGATCTATCACCATTTTTATTATAATATTATCATCCGCATTTATCATTTTTTCAGTAAAACTCCTCTATTTTCCTACATTTAATTCACTGATCATGTAGATGTTCATCAAAGCTCAGATTAAAGTTGAGGGTTATTATATCAGAAACAGAAAACTAAAGAAAAAAGTGATTTTTCAGCTAAATCTCTTTTTAACTGAACATAAACCCAGCGTGTCCATCCACTGTCATTGATCCAACTCCATGGGTTTTACTGGTGAATCAATGCTGTAGAAGATGATGTTGTTTCCATGGTAACTATAGAACCTCTGAACGTCCAAATGGGTCATATGTTATGACCATGAAACTGTATTTTATAGCAATTATTTGCATATATTGATATGATTAATGGACAAACAGATTTTTTGGTCTGTTTGGGTCTTTATGGGTTAAATCATGTGTGTGAACTCAGAAAAAACTAATAAAACACACCAACAAACCTTTCATCACTCAATATTTTTCTGTATTTACTTTAACTTAGACTTCACAGAAACCTTAGAAACCCACGCCACTGCCATCGATGCTACCGCAGCCACTCATCGTACTAAGCTTTGTTGATATTTTCCACTGAAGATTACATATCCTGAAGCTGTGTGTTCTCCTTTTTTTTAGCTCCTTTGTAAATTCTTCTTTCTCGTTTTCCCATTAAGCCGAGAACAAAATGTTCGTTTGGGACCAGTATCCTTAAATCATCCGTAAATTAAGATAGTTTAATTCACCCAGGAATATAAGGTGTAATAGTTCAGGGAAAAGACTTTTTTTTTTTTTTTCCCCAAAAAAGAAACGGCAGCATTAGCTAATTGTCTTTTTTTCCTAATTGGACATTTGTTGCAGTTATACTTGGCACAAGCTAAACCATCGGTTAACCTGAATACAAAAGCCTGTAGAACAATTATCTTACAGAAAATGATGTCATTCTTCTATTCTCCTAAGTGGAATCCTACTGGATATTGTCTTCTATCTTCATATCCACAAACATTTGCATGCGTTTGCTTACTTACCACTGCCAAATGTTGAGGATATACAGTATGTGTTGTGATGTATTGGTTTCAGTTTGAATGGAGAGGCTATTTCTGTCCTTTAATTATTGATGATTTTTGTGCCAGTAAGCAGTGTGAGCTGTTGGCGTTGGTGCAAACTGTGAAGTGGCCAGGGATTTCTGCCTGAGTGAGCCTTGAATCTGGAAAGTAGACAACAGACGGAGACTCAGTGGGAGGAATTACAAGAGTCCAGTGATTGTCTAATAAAGAACATAAGGTTTTTAATTAAACGTATATTTTTTTGTTAGAATAATGCAACATCGAACAGTGGATTAGCACCAGTTTACTAATATTTACTGATATGACTTCAGTCTACAGCTGATTATCTGAATCACAGTCACAACATCAACCTGTGAAATAAATTAAAAATGCTAAATGCACTTTAAAGGTGTGTGTTTGGTGATATGTTGGATTCAAAGAAAGGGGCAATTTGATAATTTTTGTAGAAGCATTTTTAGTTTTAATGTCTGTAAGAGTCGACTTGAACCCTCATTTGGGATTTTAATGATTACTTGCATTTTGAATAGTTATTTATATTGATTTGACCTAGAATTTTATAATGTTAAATGGTAGCATTTGTATTTAATTCATGCTGTGAATTGATTTCTGTGCTCTAGTGTATTTTTTATTGTTCTTTTAACTGTGTGGAAAAGTGCAACGTAAAAGAAACTATTACTAATTTTCTAATTAAAACTGTAAATAATCCATGCATTTTCCTAGATAAAGAAACAAATAAGCCAAAAGGACTAAAATCACAGGATTGCCCACAAAAATTTGTGTAATTTTTTTCAGTTTTGCATAAAATTGTACCGCGGTGGATCATTCTGTCAAAATTTTCCATATTTTTTGGGATAAATTCTTGAATAATGTTGAATCGGTGTCTAATCACTATTTCCTTACAATTACATTCTTGATGTAATGTATATGACAGAGTATTCATACACATTTTAATTACATTTATGGTGCTTATTGCTGTAATGTGGTTTTCTTATCATTTATAATCTCCAAACTGTCTCTAAGAAAATGTATTTTCCATGAACCATTCAGAGAATAACCTTTCCAGTGAGATTAAGTGACAGTTTAGACGCTGGGTATTTGCCACTAATCAAAGCTGGTTAAAATGAGTTTCTGTGGTTGTCTGCAAGTTGTGGCTGAGATGACTTTTTGACAGGGAAAGTATCTCTTGCCCTTCTCACTAGCTCCTTCTTTGGCCTATTCATTGCACAAAGCTGCTTAAGCACACTTAAGCGCATTAGCATTTGGCTGCCAGGGGACCATATTGACCCTGCATTTGGATGGCCTAAATGAGTGAAAGATGGAGCGATTTGTTAGGGCTTTAGAAAGTTGCTTCGGGGAGGGG
>JAPSES010000097.1:16002681-16014424 GCA_029822895.1 Maxillicosta whitleyi | reverse complement strand
CCCCCCCCCCCCCCCCCCCCCCACGCGCCCCTCCCAAAACAAACCCATTCGGCCATCCCCCCTGTCAGTGACAGTTTATCGCTTTTCCACACAAAATAATGAAGATCCCATAAAAAGAAGGAAAAATATGACCCCCTGCAATGAAAGCCAAGTGTGAGGTGTAAAAATCAAATTAAATGACCTTTCACCCCAACATTTATTGATGGCTTTTAATGGCAGCAGGTGTTGTCACACAGGATATTTGACAACGCGTAAATCAAAGCACAATTACAGGTGGTGGCCAAACCGAAACAGTGCGGCGCGAGGGGAAGAACTCGTATACCCTCTTTTTACCCCTCTCAACTTGCCGCCTCTTAACTATCACAGCAGCTCTGATTTAGGAGAGCGCTGATCATCCAAGCAAAGTCAGAAATTTGAGCCCATGACAGGGTAGTTTTTACCCCAGACACTTCTTCATCTTTCTCTCTGTGATATTGCCGGAGCTGCATCATCCCGCACCGCCTCCTCCACAACTCCCAAGGTCATTTCTGGTTGACAAACTACTCCTGGCTTTATAATGTCACAAGGCCTTGGACTAATATAAGCTGTTTTTTTAAAACCACTGACCCATCAAAGCAGCAGAGCATTATGCTTAATTGACCTGGGATGAAATGTAGTGTGAAATTTGTGGCTGCAGGGTTTTCCATTCACCTGAATGAATTACTCAACATTCACAGAGGTAGACACACACTGCCATATGTTATTGACCCCCGTCCGTTTCAACTGCGTCGCACAAAAGTGATCGGAAGTACAAACAGTTATGTTCGCATACACGTGCGTTAGTTAAACCGTTGTTTCAATGATGCGAGCACATACTGTTTGTACATCGATACAAATGTTTGGAATGCGGTCACTGTGAGCAATAAACAACAAAATGTAAACGCTATTGATCATTTAGAAATGTAATCTGTTAAAATTGATGATCACATTTGGATATTTACGATGTTCATTTCAAATCAGCTTTATAATGCTGCTTGTCTAGAGTGTTTTTAGTCTTTTTATTGGGTGTGCAGCAGATTTTGGTGCATATTTGCCGCCTTCCAAGTCACATTGACTTAAAGGATCATATTTATTTAAAGTCTGCGGTTCATTTATTTGTGTATTTGGACCCTAATAGTTGATACAGTTTGTATTTGAACCCTCCAGCTGCTGCAAAACTATCTTTATATTAATTCCGTCAAAAATCGAGTGGATTTCTACAACCTGTTTTAATTCATGCTTAATTTGTTAAGTTTTATAACTAGTTACATCACGACATTTGCACATATAAGGTCAAGACGTCCAATTGTTTATAGTTGTAGAAAGAACAGGAAAATATGTTAAAACTTTAGCAAATTACCTAAAATGTTCAGTTGTTGTATTAACGAACGATGAATGGGACAGAAAACACAACAACCTGGAGGGGGCGGGGCCTGAAGTGGCTCATGTGCATTTAAAGGGCCAGCGCTCCAAACAACCAGTCTCCTGTCATTACTCAGAAATGTTGTTAAAGATGGACCTGTGGAGTTGAATTAATGAAGAATTCAGACCCAAACAGAACATTTACAGTTCGTGTACACCACAAGGAAATGTTTGAAAATGCATAATTCCATTTTTTTTTAAAAAAAAAAAAGCAAACTCTCACTCCTTTGAAACAAGCTCCAATTAGAACATATTTTCGGCCACCAGTTCATTTCCACCTGGGAAAATATAAAGCCTACTGATACTTTAGAAATGTAATCTCTCAAAATTAGTGATCAGAATTGGAAATGTATGATATCGGATATTGATTTGATTTCCGCTGTACAATGCAGCTAGTCTAGAGTGGGGTTTTTTTTTGTCTTTTTGGTGTGTACAGGAGCTTTTGTTGTATATTTGCTGCCGTCCAAGTCACATTGACTTAAAACAAGCTCCAATTAGGACACATTTTTTTGGCTGCTGCTTCATTTCCACCTGCACGCAACATCATACTGCACATGATTCATGACCTAAACTGTGTCATATCTTTTATACGAGTTGCAGAAAATGAGCACAAACACAGAATATTCTGTCACATTCACACACATTTGTACTTAATTCAATTGCAGCCCTCAGTGGTTATAATCAGACACACTGTAAATGTGATTGGATTAGATGAATCATGCAGCACCACTCTTATTTCTTAAAACCATCCTCATGTTCTGTCTTAATTTACGTCTCACACACACACACACACACACACACACACACACACACACACACACAGTAGTGGAAGGTATCAGTGGGTGGGTGGGTGGTGTGATGGGGTGTACAGTGGAGCGTGGGGTTGCATCCCCTGCTCTGCCATCCCTCATCCACACTATGTGAGTCTCTCCTGTGACCCCAGCAGTGTGATTTTGATGAATGCGGCACATCTGCCCTCCTGAACCGCTGAGACTCCGTCTGGGAGGCCCCTCTGCCTGGAAGTAATGGCCACTGTTCTACACCACTGACAAATAATCACACATACACGCAAAAACAACACGACTGTCATTCACAAGACGTGTCCTATTTTTTTTTTATTTTTTTTTTATTTAACCTTTATTTAACCAGTGAAAGACTAATGACAAATAACTATATCTGTTACAGGCAAAGTATACAGGGATACAAATGAATTACAAAATTCAAAAGTATTCAGAAATTACACAAACAAACATGCTTTTCTCTGTCATTTTTTTAATTACTTTGATATCAAATGACATCAGCTCCTTCATTTTCGGAATATTTCCAAGTGATTCCAAGCAGAAACGCACATATTTTAATATTCCCAATTCATTATGGGCTTGTAGGACAGAAAATATTGAAGTCCTGGAGCAGAAAATGATAATTTCCCCATTCTTTTTTTGGCAAATATAGATCATTAGGTAAGAGGGACTGACAGGGAGACTGCAATCTGTGAATTAATAGAAGAAATGAACATAAATACCAAAGGAAAACATTAGTAATAAATGCTGCATTCAGTAGGTGGGATAAATGAAAATACAGAAAAAGAGTGATTACCAGTCAGCAGAAATATCAGAGGCATTCTGGTCCAAAAGTAAAAAGTCTATTGCCTACAAAGGCAGTGTTTCAGCTACAGCCTTCATCAATGCACAATACAAGATGCATGCGCTACTTTAAAACTTAATTACATGTAACATTAATCATGTGTCACAGAAAAAAGTCTCAGGATTAGGATCGAGTGTGATCAAAAGAGTTAAATGAACCAAACAGAAAGAGACACAATAGTAAAGAAAAGCTCAAAACAAACAATAAAAAGAACAGAAAAGAAAAGTAGGAATCAAAGATATTGGAAAAATAGAAAAGTAAATCAATTGATGTTCAAAAAAGACAGTTAAAAACCATGTATGAAGAGAGACCAGACAAAAAGTTACACAAAAACCTCTGTAAAACTGAGAAACAACACATGTCTCCATGGTTCAGGAGGCAAAAGTTAAGTCAGCTTCAGTGTTTTTGACAAAATGAACAATGTTATGGGTGAGAAACCGCTGCCTCTGTCCATCAACAGCTCATTTAATAATGTTAGCTTGAAAATCCAGTTGAAACTTTATGTTGCGATCGGCTTTTTTTCTATAAGCCATTTAGGTATGAAGAATAAATAAATATAATGAATCGAACATAGTATTTGATAATGTATTTCTTATTGTTTCACTTTTATTGTGACAGTTTTCGCTCAGATACGCAATTACTGCTAATATGTTGATGCATAAAATACACATTTTTCTTGGTTGCGCCATTTGTATGGAAGCCTCACTTTAAAATCTGATGAATAATGAACCCGTTTGTTTATGTCTATGTGCATTACAGCGATGAAGTGACAGCCATGCATACAGAGTCCTACTTCCACTGCGTAAACATGTCATTGTAGATGGAGGACAGTAGTTATCGTCCTTTCATAATAATACTCATATACCAGACCACCCCCCCAACCCCCCCTTCTCATGTCTGCTCAGGGACGACATCCAGACGTCCAAATATTATCAATGTACAACACGTCATTTTCATTGGTATTTCATCATGTTCCCATCAACGTATTGCTGCATGTATTACACCAATGTAATGTCATTAACATCAAGCTGCCTATACAATCGCTGTCAGACGTGGATCATCCAGGAAGCGCTCTTCATCAGGCCACGATTGTATCCTGGTGTTTGAAACATGTACAATGGCTCAATTTACCACTGAACGAACATGTCCCAGCATCACGTCGACGCCTTCCTGTCTGAAAGGAAAGGGGCGGGGCTAGCGCTAGGTCCTTCGGGGGTTGCCGGGAAACGTCTCTGTCAGTCTCTCAGGGAGGCAGTCATGCAGGTGGCCCAGCTACCTGTTCATCTCCCAGATAATTAATGTGTACAAGGAGCCGCTAATTGCACTTTTCATTAATGATTTATGGGTTTTGTGAAAGGGGGGAAATTGGGGGAAGTGTGTGTGTACACTCTGGTGAGTGAGTACAGCTGGGTGAGGAGACATGATTGATGAAGAGTTTGCGGATTCGGTGTCAGTGTGAAGAGACGGACCCCCAGTAGGACAGGACTCCCACACAACTGGACAACTGCTGTCAACTGTTGCCAGTGTGGGGTGTCTGGATGGAACGGAGTATCATCATCATCAACTCTGAACTTCAGTGACACTGGGGTCTGCTGCAGAAAACTACAGAACATAGGGTTCCTGTAGGGTCTTAAAATGTCTTCAAGGAGTGATGTTTTGCTTTTTTTTTTTTTTTTAATAGAATTATGCGTTTTCTCACTTTAAGACCATCCACAGAGCATACATCACACCCTACAAGAGTTTTCAGATGAAACTACAGGCTTCATATCACGTGTCATATTTGCAGTTCCTCCTCACCTGGAACTTTTCTACACATGTTTTGGTATTGTTCTGTCATATCTCAGTTCTGGTCTCATGTAAACTCTGTATTGTCTGATTTGCTCAACATTCCGTATCTCCCTAACCCTGCTTTTTGTCTCCTTAATGATAGATCTAATACATTTCTACGACTCATTCAATTTAGAATGTTATTTGCTGGTTTTATTTCCACCAAGAAAACTATTAAAAAACATTGGTTTGTACCTGATCTTTGTATGAAATCCTTCTGGGTACACGGCCTTCTTAAAATTGTCAGCATGGAACTTACCATTGACAGATTAAATAAAGCTCCACCAATTAAATTCTGTTCTAAGTGTCTTCAAAGGTCTTAAATTTATCTTGTAGGAACCCTGATAAAACAATTGCACATGTAATAACATTTTTAACTTTGCTGATTTATCTTTTTTGTCTTCTTTTTCTACCCCCAGCTTTTAGAATTTGACAAAGAGCTTTCCGTGTTCAAGGATCGGCTGCACGAACTGGAGATCTCTTTCCCGCCCAGGTATTGATCCGCCTCATGACACCTTTTACGATCCCTTCACTAATACAATCAGCCTCAGCGGTAAACTGTCTGACGGTGGCAGAACCGTATGCAGGAGCGTTATATTTTGTTCTAAAATGATACTTTGAGACACCCTCAATACCGACAAAGGATATGGGTCATACAAATACACGGCTGCTTTGTGAAAAGTGATGCTCAAGATGAAGTAAAACCACAAAAATGTGAAAGAGTCAGAACAACCACTGGCCAATATTTCATATTTATCCACATTTTTTTTTCTTCTATTTCAGTCTAAATCCAACTTGTAGATGATTATCTCATCTGTCACAGTCTGTTCATAGAGTAAAGTCTGCACCAGAAAAGGAAACTACGGTGATAATTTAAAACAATGGACAGCATACAGTCAGAAAATATTATTTCAAGACCCAGAGCAAAAAATACAATGAACATACTGGAGACAATGCGGCTCAGTGGATGCAGATTATACCGGTCAACGCCAAATTTATTGTTTAAGGGTTGGTTTTTTTGCTGATTTAGGATAATTTTGATGTGCTGAATCCAAAAATCACATTGGTTTTGCTCAATCAGGTCAACTTTCTGAACTAAGCTACACATTTGAGGGGGGTTTTACAGGTATTTTCATGTTATTGATGTTAGAAAACGATTAGTTTTTTCTCCTAACACCTTTTGAGGATGAGAAATATTAATGAAAATCATCTGATAATATCACAAAAATGTAATCAATTTAGTTAGCAGATTGGATTTTTCAAAATATATATTTTTTTATTCAGCAGTTTTAACATACTGTACTTAATGCAGATATGTAAAAGTAAAAATATCCTTTGAACTCGGGTTTAAGCTTCCATTTCTACTATTTCTATCATGAATAAGAAGGTGAAAAACCCAAAACCATTATATATAAACTACATTTGATCCATTTGTTAAAAACAGAATGAGATCATCTTGTTCCGTTTGTATGAACAAGAACAAAAACACGGACATTCTCTTTATAAAAAATAACCACCTTAAAATTGTACGTGTTTATCAGCGGACTGTTATTATTAAGTAAAGTTGATAACAGACTGATAATGATAAACTTTAGTAGGAACATGACTAGGAATAACATACAAAGGAGAACAAAAGGCAAATAGAAACCACAAATTTAAACAGAACAGTCCAGAATGTGGAAGGCAACAAGCCAACCACAAAAAAAAAAAAAACACCTACAATGTCCAACTTACCACATTGTAGCTCCTCAACAACAAAACAGGTAACAGTGTCATAAACAGAGGACACCCTAAAGCAGGGGTGTCAAACATGTGGCCCGGGGGCCAAAACCGGCCCGCCACAGGGTACAATCCGGCCCCTGAGATGAATTAGTGAAATATAAAAATTACTCTGACGATATTAACAATCAAAGATGTTCAAATAATTTTTGGTTAATTCAATCTAAAGTGGGTCAGACCAATAAAACACTATCATAATAAACTATAAATACAGAAAACTATAATTTTTTCCTCTTTTTTTGTGCTAAAAAAAGTTTACATTTACAGACTTAGTCTTTTACACAAAACGTGAACAACCAGAAAATTTTAATTGTACCAATATTCTACCTGTTATTAGATATTTTGTGTATCTATAGATCCACTGTGATCTGTGCGTTATAATGAACATGTGAAAATGAGGAACTGAGGCCAAATAATGGTAGAAATTGTAAAAAATTGCACTTTTTTCTTAATAAATGTCTTTTTGTTCCTGATTGTTCATGTTTTTAAAGGATAGTTTGTAGATGTAAACATTTTAATGATACAATTTTGCTTTTTTCACATTAAAACATAGAAATTACACATATAATTGTGGAACTTTTTTATATATTATTATTTTAATGGTCCAGTCCACTTCAAGTCGTATTGGGCCGTATGTGGCCCCTGAACCAACGCTAGTTTGACCCCCTGCTCTGAGGTAAGGGTCTAAATGAATGTTACTAAATGGTGTGTGTATACTAACCTTATCTTAGCTGTAATGACTCTTTATTAATATGTAAAATCAGAAGGCGTCAGTCACCTCCTTATTGTCCAGAATGGTTTTATGAGAGCGGCTGGATGTGTGTTTGATGGGTATCACTTGTTAAGTATGATTGGATATGGGCCTAAACTGCTCCCATGTGTACGCCTGCGTCTGCTGGCGTGTCACCGTGCGAACGCGTTGGGCAGCATTGATATTCCGTCTCGGTGGGACTTGGGGGAGATTGGAGCGGGTGGTCTCCTCTCCTCTTCCTCAAACAAATGCATTTGCAATTAGCCCTTTCAGAGGAGAGGGAGGGCAAACACGCTGCCGGCGTGGAAATATGTTTCGGGAGCAGCGCGTTAATGGCGCTTGACCTTTGCCGTCGGTTGTGACTCAATCAGCGCAGATAATGAAACGCTGTAATCAAACAATAATTACTTGATAAACTGCTCTAGTGGCAGGCGCAGGGTGGCGGGGGATTTTAGTGTGTGTGTGTGAGAGAGAGAGGGCTTGAGATACATAGAGCTATCAGAGCGTTGTGTGTATGTGAGACCGGCTACGAGTGTGAGTCTGAGATTGTGCGCACACGTATCTAATGCTGTGTGTGTGTCAAGGTTCTGCCAGTCCCTGTTTTTTAAATGACTCTGTGTCTTAATCAGGGACCCCATTTACATCACTTTGCATAAGTGACAGGTGAATTTATTGTCCTTTTACACTGGCTGACTTTTGCACCTATCCATATAATACTGAATCATCTCTCCACAGGGACGAATGAATGTGCTGCTGTGTAAGAATACAAATGATTTCTACATACTTGAGGTGATGATGAATCAAATAGATGAAACCCGGGAGCAGCATATGAAATTTGATTTCATCTACTCTGTGTGTGCGACAAACCACATTATTGTCAGCCTTGTAATGGGTAGCGGTGGCCTAGTTAAACTTAAACAACCCCCTCCTCCCACTTCTCACACACACACACACACACATATACATATACCCCGACCCCTCCCCCCTGTCAGGTTCTGCCTTGTGCTCCTTGAGCAATCAAGCTTCTGCGATTGTTCTCCATCACATAGCCTGCTCCGGACCAGCCCCTCACCATCTGTGAGGTTATTACTCTTTTTAATGCAGGCCATCAGAACGCACGCACACACACACACACACACACACACACACACACACACACTGCTCAGTTTTGCTCAAATCTATAAATCAATATGAGTCACAAACATTTAATCTGCAAGTTAATTCTGTCTGTTGTCTGGTGATGGATAAGAAGTTGTCACAAAATGAGACGTGATGTCAAGGATGAAGGAAGGTTTGGATATGACAAAGTTATGGCGTTGGAGAGAATCTATTTACATTTGATGGTGTTACATAATTAAATTGTTAATTAAATCACTGAGGGGGAAAATATGTCATTAAATTACAGTTAGAAATCAAAACGATGGTGATTATAAATTGGAGTATTGTTTATTGTAAAAGGCTCCTATGTAGAATTTATCCTGCTTGGTGTTTTTTTTTTTTTGTTTCTTTCACATATATCTGGACAACACAGAGTAAAAATGTGTGTGTTACCATTAAGGATAGGTTGGTTTCTATGTCTAGACAGGCTTCATGAATTTGGCAATATATGGAATTTCCCCACTTGCCATCTGCTTCTCAGATCAATGTGCGCTCCTTAATCAAACTGACGTTTACCCATTTCTTTGACCGGTGCAGTGGCCATGTGGTCCAAAACCAAGGCCTGGTTTTAATCTGTTTCTAGGATTTTTCATCTTAATACATTGAGTTCATCCTATAAGTAATAATAAATACCTATATATATGTAAAGATATATTACTTTGTTGGTGTAATTTATAATTTTATTCCATATTTAATTTAGAATTGATCTATAACCTATTGAATCCCAAAACCTTCCCAACATTCACAGCTGCTGGTCTGCACATGCAGCTTCTGTCACGTTTTATAAATGGGTTTTATCAGGTACTTACAGCTGATGCATCTCAGTCCAACAGCCTCTGTACGTATGTTGGCAGCTGTGGATATGTCTCTATACCTGAGAATCCTTCGCCTGCATAGTTGCAAAGGCTGCAGGCTGTAAAATGCATATCTCTTCACTTTCAAAAAGTCATCTGTCAAAGTTGGCCGTGACAAGTCTAAGTACTTGGGCACCGGAGTGAGGAATTTGCCCAGGCCTTGTCACAGTTGGACCTGGAGCCAGTTGGCTGCCGTGCACTGATAGGCCGCGGGACAACTCATATACCCGTATACAGTCATAGACAGGAGGCCATGTATGGTTAAGAGTACACACACACACACACACACACACACACACACACAGAGAGAGAGAATAGATGTGTGTTTTCAGCAGAAATCAGTCATTTATTTATTTAGACACAGTTTCTCCATCATGTTTAATACAACCAGCCATTAGGTCATTATCTTTACATAGCCTGCAGCACAACCATTTGACTGAAAATAATAAGTTTTAGGATACATTATGGTTCCGTTTGATTCCATATTTGAGATGGCATAACTAAGGTAATATCCCCTAAAACATACTGAAGCACTTGTATCTTATTCATGTATTTTGATTGATTTAGGGCAAAGCTTTTAGTACGCCTCTGATCTGATTTCTTTGGCCTTTTTTGCACAAGATCGATGCAAAAATTGAATCGGGACCCCAGCTTCAGGAGGAAAAGCAGTGGACAATGAGGGAGCAGTGGAAGAATGTATTCTCTGAGTAACATGGTTACTGGGAATGGGCTTTGAGGGAGATTTTGAGTGACATCAGACCAGCGGTACGACTCCATCAATGGACAAATCATGACTGATTTCACTGATTTCAGGGAAGGGAGATGGTGTGGAAGTTGGGTGGGTGGAAAAGATGGCTGCTGTCCAATGCAACTGTTTGCAAAGTAAAGAAATAGGACAGGAGATGCAAAGGCATACATTACTGCACAACAGAAACCTGGATTAAAACTGTCCATGGTGTTTCTTACATGTTATTTCATTTTATTTGCACTAATGCTTAGTACAACCCCTCTCCATTGGGAAGGTAATGAGGGGAAAAAAAACAACATGGCTCCAGTCCTGTGGGTCTGTGTTTGTCTAGTCTAGACATGGAAAAACTGAGCGTGGTCCAGGGGTCACAAGGTGAGGCCAGCGAGGATGCAGAGGCTGCTGAACAGTTGTGCGTTGAACCAGGAAAACACCCTGAGATCACCTTTAGCACGTTAGTTTACATTTTCCAAATGCTGCAGCTCTGCCTGTTGGGAAAATCTGCAGCATTCACAGTGTTATGTAAAAGAACATGAAGGTTTAAAAGCTGATTCTCCTAGACAGGATGACTTTGCCCTTTCCAGGAGAGGATAGTTTGGTCAAGTGGCTGCCTGCCAGTTTCTCCATAGCTGCTAATAACTACATACAGTATGAGTGAATTATCAACACAGTGGAGAATTCCCTGAAGTTCGTCTTGAGCTCATAGGAAGTACTCACACAGATGGCTCTACTGTATACAGTTACTGGTCTTGTCCTGTGAATAACACTCCTCACATGATGAGTGATGTCACCTCTGCTGCATGTGTATTTGACTGTGAATACATTAGTCCTATAGCCCTGCTGTTGTGTGCATCCTATATGAAGGAGGGTTCTTGTTCTCTGCTGTGTGAACAGCCATCCTATAGTGGAGCCATCGGTGTGACTCCATCGAGGGAGTGACACAGACGTCCTTTAACGACAATGTTTCGTTAAAGCACTGTGGCCGAACCACTTTGCACTGTAAGTGTAGGACTCATGTTGGTTTAGAGCAGCCACAGGATTCAGCGTTACTGGCTGAACTACTGAACAGGAACATTGTTTTACATCCATTAGCACATCCATCATTCTAACTACTACTGAGCCTGTGAAAATGATGAGGAGCCATTGTGGTGATAATAGCTGAAGATTGTCCGCTGTCATGTGTCATTGCCTCTTGTCTAAGATGATGCCAGTGAGAGGGAGGCTTTGTTAAAACAATCTTACACAGAGAGGATTAAATGGATGCCATCTGTGTCGTCTTGTCTTCATTTAGAGCAACTAAACGCAAAACATGTCATAGCTGAACCCCGGCAGGCTGTGAGCCATGAGCTACTGATGGCATTTGACTGTGTTTGTACTGCACTATGCCAATGTTGTGCCTGCGAGCCTCCCAGCTCTACAAACTGAAGCAAACATTCAGCTTTATTGATAGCATTTGGCTGATCTTTTTGAATCTGTGTGTGTGTGTGTGTGTGTGTGTGTGTGTGTGTGTGTGTGTGTGTGTGTGTGTGTGTGTGTGTGTGTGTG
>JAPSES010000097.1:15981043-15995525 GCA_029822895.1 Maxillicosta whitleyi | reverse complement strand
TTTTATTAATATGAAGTATAATACATGTATTTGGATAGTTATTTACAGATTTAGGGGTACTAAAGGGTTAATTCCGATGGAATTTTGGGTTAAGTCAACAGCGTAGGAACGGAACTCGTTCGTAACCCGAGGACTACCTGTATTAAAAACATCCCTTTACTTATAATGGTCCATATTTTGATGCTTTATAACATGGAAATGGTCACAGATATCAATATAGTTACAACTGAGCACGAATAGGAAATCATATATGGACTTTAATTTAATTAATTGAGTTCTCCTCCAGTGAAAGTACCGCCCACTTCTATCAGGTGATTCACCTCCTGCATCAACACCACAGGAATCAGACAAATTAAACTTAGTATTAATTCTTGATAGAATGTACCATTCCCCCTCCTGTTTTTTTTTTTTTTTTTTTAAATATAAAGAAAAGATTTCTGTGTCAATTATCTCCCTCGGTTAACGTACAGGTGCCGTTATGAGCTCATCACTCTATTTCTACAACTCCATTGTCCTTGATCCGCATGGGTACCCCTGCTCTTTCCTCCCCACCCCCGTCTGTCACATCACAGATGGAAGGATGAGGTGTCTGTGAATATTAATTTGAAGCGCTAAGCCATGGGTCCACCAAGACAGTATATGCATCCCAGCCCTTATAGAGTTCCAGAGGGCCCCACGTTCTTCATAAAGCCACAGATCCGTCTCTTTCCTCCATTACCCCCCACCCCCCCTCCCTCTCAAACTCAGCCTCAAATCCCTCCCAGTTTTGTAAACTTCAGCCAATCTGCCGCCGTTCTGTCTTCATCCTCACCTCGCACGCTTTCTCCTACAGCCTGTGCTGCAGTCTGTTCACTGGTTGCTTAGTATTTTGTTTGCTGAATTAATTCCCATTGAACAAGCAAAGTTTTCCCAGACTTTGCTCACCTTACTTAACACCATTGTGCATCTAATTAATTGCTTTTTTATTTCATATGTTAGAAGAAAAAAAAAACTTTCCTCCTGATAACATTCTGTGGACTGATTTGTTATGTAGAGGATGCAGTTACAGGGTTTTTTGAATGTTCATTGTCGCTCCAGAAAACCACAATGCATCTGTTCTACAGTTAGCGTAGAAACTCTGCAAAAATCTAAGTGTATTTTTCTCATTTCTAGTCAAAATATCTCATCACACTTACAATAAGACAAAAGTGTAACTTTTCAGTGAGACATAAGAACTTATTTTTAGACAATCAACCTTGAAAATCTTATTTCAATAATTTTCACTTTTTCCATTGGCAAATTTTTTTTATTTATTTATTTATTTTTGCCTAATTCAACACAATTGGTAAGATTTAGTTTTTTTTCCAGTGAATGTAAATAATCAATAAACAATAAATAATAATTCTACTTTTTTAATACAATGCCGCTAATGGACGCTAATTTGTTTTCAGGGGGGGCAGTAGGTGGGAAATGATGAGGTGACGGGGCTTTGTCTACAGAGCTATATAACCTACCATCGCATTACTCTTAGAATAACGTACCCACCCCAAATTTCTTTAAGGAATGGGGGGTGTGGAGCAGGAGGGTCAAAAACTATTAAGAAACACTGTTTTAGATAATTAGATTCGTCAACATCAGTTCATTTAGTTCAATAAACTTTGCCGTTGTATGTTTCAACAAAATCTGGATGCATATAATATCAATATTTCCGAATTAATAATGTTTTACATTAGCATTTCTAGTGTAACCAACAAGAGGTGTTGTTTTAGCTAGTGTTTAATGGTTTTATTATAATGTACTTTTGTTTTGCACAGTCTCTGCAACAAGGAACAACTGAAATATATACAAAATGTGAGAAAATGAGCATTAAAAACACACTTTTCAGGAAAAAAAAAACAAAAACATAACCAAAGTGAGACTTGCTGCTCTAATATCGTGTGTGTTCCATCAAGTAGAAGTCGGTAGTTTTTGTGAGTTTTAATCATGTGAACAGTATTTTCCAGTGTTATGTTCATGAATCATCATTAAACAGACTGAGGAATAGATACTACACTCATTACAACCCCGTTAAAACCAGCACAGTATTGTATATCAACTGTTTATGGCACTTTTACCATAAGTTTAATTGTTGTTCACGACAACAGATTTTATTTGCTTATTTTTTTACAACATTACTACACTTATTAACCTTTTTACGGCCGGCTGTAGGAAGTACCAGCACTCTGTTCTACTGAATGATAACAAAGATTTGACAGGAAAAATGACTGTGACTTATTTTATACCAATGTTTAACCCAGTCGTCATCCTTTTCCTGATCCTAACCAAAGCACATTTATAACCTAAACTTAAAAACTTAGTATTTACTCCACCCACTTTCTCTTTCCCATTAATAAAAGTTACATGTCCGTGCAGAAAACATACAATGGCATCGTTTTTTGACCCGTTGCTCGGGCCAAGGAGCTCAACTTTAACCACGGAGGCCCAACAACATCCAGGCATTCATCTGTAAATGTGTGTGAAACACATGCACCAGTGTATTGTACAGTAACCGTCGGCAGCGGGGGGCTGCTCAGGAAGTTTGGCTTTCTTTTGTGTCCACCACAAATGACAAAGTCCTTCCTGATCTTTCTTCTCACTGACTGAAGCATCAGAAGGAGGTCAGCTTTACAGACACGGTAGATCAACAGTAACTCAGATCAGTAGGTTTTATTACAGTGGAAATAACATTAAATTACTGTAAAGCTTTAAAAAAAAAAAAAACGACACCCGGTTTGCGTTCACGTATCACCCACTTAATGTGTCAGAATTATGTAGAAAGTGATTCATACACACACAGCTGGGTTGTTGTTTGCTTTTTTCTCCCTCAAGCACCAGCTAATTGCTTGTAATGCAGGGAGTCTAACAGTTAGTGTGTTCACAGATTGGCTGATGATTCACTGAGCACACACTCCGTGGCTCCGAGCATTACAGATTGTTGAGACATGGGCCCGTAAACAGCCCGGCGTGTGGCGTCATCTATCATGGCACGGTCGGTTAACTCGCCATCATGTTATTTTCTGCTTGCCGAGCCCTAACACGCCAAAGGTTGCCCGCTGGCTGTGCGGCGCAGCACCAGCTCCGGGAGTGGCGGTAATGAATGTTTAGCCGAGCGAGCGCTCCCTCTCTGCCGGAGGGCCCCGGGTAATTTGTTTATCTGTCTAAAGATTATGCAGCCCGAAAATCCACAATTTTATGCTGCCTTTGTAAATTATCAAGTGTGTGTTTGATGAATGTATCTCAGGCTTTGGGAGGCAGCGGCTCGGGGCCGGCTGCCAGACGAATACAGAGGTGCCAGTGCGTGGCCCGCTAGAAAAAAGGTAGAGTGAGGTGGCGGCGGCGATGAAGGCGCGGAAGAACGCCGCGTGCTGACCCCTCTCCACCGCCGGATTGGTCTGAAGTTAATTTGGATTTCACTTTATGGTTCATTCTCAAGCTCTCTGTCTGTTTCTTCTGAAGCACCAGTGCGGCTCACCGAATCACCGCCACCGTGCGCGTGTGTGTGTGTGCGTGTGCGTGCGTGCCTGCGTGCGTTCATGGGGGTTGGGCGGCTGTTTAAAAACTCTTTAGTTCAACCAGACAAGTGTGATTTATACTGGAGGCTGCAGATTCATGTCTGAGTGGGTAACAGCTTCTTTGTGTGCACAAAGTGATATTGAAACATGATTCCCTCAGATCGGCGCTCAGATTACAGTGGGAACGTGTGTGTGTGTGTGTGTGTGTGTGTACGCAAATGCCCACTTTGGAAATTACTCCTGACTTTCATTCATCTTCGCCGCACAAGTTTTAAAGTAAAAGCACACTGACTTTCTTAAGGAGACTTCAGTTTAATGAACATTTTATCTAAATCGTTCATGTACAGTTGTACGGTGCATTAATTATGTTATTTTATTCCCATTTTAGACTCGTTTTGTGTATTTTTATGTGAATCACTCTGCTCAGTTTTTTTCTTTTTTTTGTCTTTTTTTTTTTAAACAGCACTTTTCACTCCATTTCTTCCTCTATGAATGTATTTTATTTAGTTCAGCTGTGGTTATTTTTAACATCTAAGACCAAATAAAAACAATGAACAGTAAACATATGCAGCAAACGTCTGAAATATAAGTCACCTCCTGTGTTCATGTAATCCATACAAACACATTCATTATTATGCAGGTACGTTTCAAACAACATCAACCATCAATATAATTATATATAGTATGGATTAACCCACATTTTATCACATTTTCATGTCTGATTCATGTATTTTTTAGTATCTGTGACATTTTCTGTGACATGTTTTAGGTCTTACTTTTATAGATTTTTCGTACTTTTATAGAAGATCTAGATCTGTTTTTATTGTGTTTTTTTTTCTTTCTTTTCTTACCAGCTTTAAATATGGAATAAATACTTTTTTCAATTGTAGTTCTTTCTTGAGTTATATCTTCTTGAAAATACTTTTGTACTTTTCTTGCATACAATTGTGATCTGTCTCGACTAAATATGTGAACTTAAAAACTTTTATTCACTGATTATTTATCGGCCATACGGTACATTTTAACTCAAATAAAATATGTTTTCTGACGCGTGAGTCTAGGTTTGACAAATGGTAACGTACATAATATTTTCACCTGCACCCTTTATAACAATAATAATAATAATAATAATAATAAATAGATCATCATCGTGTAACGCGTCTCCCGGCCGTTTATTGCTCAAATGGACAGTTGAATGTGACAGAAGTGCAGATCCTTGTGACTTTTAGCTGGAAATCTACAATTAAACCCTGCTAATTGGACTTAATGATGCATCTGCATTGATTACTCATCCATGAATGTGTCAAAAAAACAAGACACGAGGCTGTAACGACCGTCCTGTGTAAACACAAACACTGCGCTGCTGACTTTGCAACCTGCACACGTTAAACATGGAACACAAGCTTTACTGCAACACAGTGTGTACGTGTGTGTGCATGCATATGTGTGTATATGTGTGTGTGCGTATGTATGTGTGTGCGTGTGCGTATGTATGTGTGTGTGCGTATGTATGTGTGTGTATGTATGTGTGTGCATGCATATGTGTGTGTGTGTGTGTGCGTATGTATGTGTGTGTGTGCGTATGTATGTGTGTGTGTGCGTATGTATGTGTGTGTGTGCGTATGTATATGTGTGTGTGTGTGTGTGCGTATGTATGTGTGTGCATGCATATGTGTGTGTGTGGTTGCGTATGTATATGTGTGTGTGTGCATGCATATGTGTGTGTGTGTGCATGTGTATATGTGTGTGTGTGCGTGCGTGCATATGTATGTGTGTGCGTGCGTATGTATGCATGTGTGTATGTGTGTGCGTAAATGTGTGCACGTGTGCGCGTGCGTGTTCGACTCTTTATTTAACCCTTGAAATGTTTTGTGTCTCCACAGCCTGAAAATGAAGAGAAGTCTATAGTGTATGATAACATTGGACCCAACGTCTGCATGGGGGACCACAAGGTAAAAAATACATAAAAAGACCAGTATTTAACTGTACATGTGTTCTATAAATATGTATATATGGGATTCTGATAAAACTATTGACATGTTCTTTGACCATATGCTTTATTTGCCAAGTGCTGCTTTGTTTTACAATCTTTAGGTTTTATTCGACAAGGTTTGAGTCGAAAGTTTAAGTCCGATAAGTCCATAAAGTCTGACATTTCAACGTAACGCATCAGCATTTTGTAATAATAAACACCCTGAACGCAATATGTAATGCATTTTTGTCAGAAATATTACATATTGTAGTTATTACAAAATACACGAGTTGCACTTTCGGGTCGAATCTGACTTTGGCTGCATTTACGTCATGAATATTAATTAAAAAAAAAAAAAAAACGCTCATCTCGATGCTTTTTCTGTGGCATTTTAGACTAATTTTGAAGTCACTGTATAATATAATATTTGTGAGGTTTAATTTATTATTACACGGCTTTGTTGAACTCTCTCTTTATTGTATGGCGTTTACTCTACAGCCACGGAAAAAATTATTAGACCACCAAAAACCAATAGTTATGTAATCAGGTACTAACTCCTGTGTGCATCATGTGACTAAAACAGACAGAAAAGAAAACATGGAATGAACAAAAAGCACCGTTTTTGTCAGTACAATGATGTAAGAACTGAAGTGATTTAGGTTATTATGAACAAAACATGGAAAAACGGATAGATTATGTTTGTTATTATCATTATATTTGTCCAAACAAGTTGTACCAGACATTAAAACGAACAAAAAATGGGTGCTGTAATAATATTCTCCGTGCTTGTGGGTTAATTTGAAGTCGATAAAATCCTCTTTAATCACTATTTTTGTTAATTTTTTAGCCGTGTAATAATCCAGATAATGCACAGTGAGTTACTTCAGTGTAATAACTGTCTCTGTGTATTATCTTTTTTTTTTCATGCGTACAGTTAAATCCATCTGTTTTGTTGCTTGTTACATAATGTTTTTTTTCACATTTTCATTATAAAGAAAGTGTAACTCCCACATGTTGTAATAACATCACAACATGTAATAATAAACCACAAAATTAATAATGTTTCTCACTTATTGTGTTCGGTGTGCGTACGTAATAAACTGTTCATTATAGTTGCTTTTACATAATGGGATTAAAACCAATGAAATCAACCCTTAAAAAAAAAAAAAAAAAAAGCCAGTTCTGTTTGTTTCGAAAAGGAGCCGAAAAGAAAAGTAGGCGAGAGGCCATAGCAGCGTTTGTTTTCGTTTTTTTTTTTTTCAGACTGACTGTATAGAAAGTGTTTAACGCTGTGGCTTCAGTCTTTACGGTGTCAGACAGAAGGTCTTAACGCTGAAACAGAGGCGCCTTAAGTCAGGTCTTTCATCATTACTTACCGTTGCGTGTACGTGCGAGGTGACCCCAGCGCACTGATGGACACTGCGGCGGTGCTCACCTCGCCGCCGCACGCCGCTGCTAAAATCACAGCTGGCTATGTTTAAGAAATGTCCAGTGTAGTTATCGCCGGGACGCAAAAATGCACCGGGACGTTATGTGAGTTTAACCTGTGTGTGTCGGAGCCGCACGGAAAACCTCAGCGGGAGCCCGGGATGCGTCGATGCACGCTAAAAACTGAAAATATGTCCAAACTTTGACCCGGTTACCTAAAATATTCAGTTATTGGTTGTTTTAACGAACACGAGTGGTTGAATAGGACGGACAGAAAGCACGGTGGACAACCTGAAGGGGGCGGAGTCATGTGCGTTTAAAGGGCCAACGCTCCAAAACCACCGAAAGAATGTTAAAGATGAACCTGTGGAAATGAATTAATGAAGAATTCAGACCCAAACAGAACATTTACAGTTTATGTAGAACACAAGGAAATTAAAAAAAAAAGCTAAATATAACTCCTTTAAAAGTCTTCTACGTTTAATACCTTAAAAAAGGCTTTAAAAATGTAACATGTTCGACCTTAAGTTCTGTCGTCATTAACGTATTCGCTGTATCGTGATGTTTCTAACTGTGTTCTATTTCTGTCCCCCCCCCACCAGCCCGTCTTCCTGTCCTTCCGAATAACAACGGGGGCAGGTAAACCTAATGCAAATAAGCACAAGTGTTGTGTGGTGCAGTGATGTCGTGGTAAATATTCATTTTCTTTACTATGATACTTTCCCTCTTTTTTTTTTTTTTTACTCTGATTTGCTTTGATTTCCTTGATTTTTTTTTTTTTTTTCCATGACTGCATCTCATGGCCGACATGCCTATTTGAAGTGTTTAAGATAAGACGTCCGTCCGTGGAGAAGCGACACACGCTGCGTTAACGGGAACAAATGAAAGAAACGATGACGCTTTAATGAAAATAAACTTAACTCTGGTGGAAACCCATAAAGACCCAAACCTGCACCGGCGGCAGGAACCACGTACAGGTAGTCCTCGGGTTACGACGTACCCGACTCACGTTATTCCGACTTAACGACGCTGAAATTTCGTCCGCCATTACTGTACGTACAGTATCTTATTTTTACTTTGTTTTATTAATATAAAGTATAATACATGTATTTGGATAGTTATTTACAGGTTTAGGTGGTTTTAATACTTGGGTAGTTTAGAGGTTTACACTGTGGACTTTGGTGCAGAAGGTTGCCGGTTCAAATCTCAGGTGGGCCCTTAGGCAAAGCCCTTTACGCTATACATGCCTATATACTTTGTAAGTCGCTTTGGATAAAAGCATCAGCCAAATATAATATAATGTACTAAAGGGTTAATTCCGACTCACGCGAAAATTCGGGTGACGTCGACAGCGAAGAAATGGAATTCATTCGGAACCCGAGGACTACCTGTACTGTTCTAAAATGTTTAATCCAAGGTTAAAGGTCATATTTATCTAAACGCGCTTTTATTTATTTGTGTATTTGGACAATAATAGTTCATTCAGTCTGAATGTGAACCAGCTGCTGCTAAACTGTCTTTACATTTATTTTTGGCAAAAAAAAAAAAAAAATCAAGTGGATATCTACAGTTGTTTTAATTCCTGCTTAATTTGTTACGTCACAATATAATAAATAATAAATAATATTTCTCAGAGTTCCACATAATTGTTTATCAGCAGCAGCAGTTGGAGTAAAAACTGAAAATATGTCCAAACTTTGACCCGATTATATAAAATGTTCAGTTATTGGTTGTTTTAACGAACATAAGTGGTTGAATATGACACAAAGTAAACACAGTCAACAAGCTGGAGGGGGCGGAGTCATGTGCATTTAAAGGGCCAGCGCTCCAAACCACCGAAATAGTGTTAAAGATGAACCTGTGGAGTTGAATTAATGAAGAATTCAGACCCGAACAGAACATTTACAGTTTATGTAGAACACAGGGACATAAAAAAAAAGCAAAATATGACTCATTTAAAAGTCTTAAATTTAAAAAAAATCTGCATTTAATACCTTAAAAGGGCTTTAAAAATGTAATATTACGGTCTTAAGTTCTGTTGTCATTAACTTGTTCGCTGTATCGTGTATAAATGTGTCCGAGCTGCAAAGAAAGTAACGTTATTCGACTCAGTTCCACCTGTTCCGACCCAACAGTTTATAGTGGAATAAGGAACCGGTTATCATTAACGTCGCACCGCAGTGAGAAATGATGATGGAGTAAATAAATACATTTTCCAGTGGTGAAATAAACTGTGAAATGGCATTTAATTCTGTTCTAATTCGTCTAAAAATGTCTAAAAAAAAAAGTCTTGAATATAACCTGAAGGAACCCTGTAATACCTGTTGATCTATTAATTCTATCAATACATGTAAATAATTGGTGTAAAATACAGTTTTTCATCTTTTCGTGGTCATCAGATATGATCCATTTGGACGTTTAAAGGCTCTGTAGTTACCATGGAAACACCGTCATCTTCTACAGCATTGATTCACCAGTGAAACCCATGGAGTTGGATCAATGACAGTGGAAGGAAACACTGGGTTTATGTTCAGTTAATGATAAATTTTAGTTAAAAAGTCACTTTTTTTTCCAGTTTTCTCTGTTTTTGATATAATCACCTTTGAATTAACTCTTAAGTTTTCGTGAACATTTAAATTAAACATAAGAAAATACATGATTTACAGTGAAAAAAATGGAAAATATAGAGGATAATATTATAATGAACGAGGATAAATCGCTAAATAAACATTAAACAGACAGAAAAACTCATTCAGGAACAGCTACAAAAAGTCACGCTGGGTCTTTATGGGTTAATGACTAAAAACGGTCACTTTTTTTTCTGCCTGAAATAAACGCGTCTTTAAAGGTAAAACTTCTCTTTAACAGTTTTTTTTTTTTTGCTCCTCAGGAAAGTGTTGCCAAAGGGGAGAGAATATATTCCGTGAAGCGCCTCTGTGAGAACACACAAGAAACAAACGGGACACACACACATCTGCACTCACACACACACACTCTGTTCACACACACACTCACACACACACACACACACTTTGCACAAGCCTACACTGAAGAACCCAGTCAAACTTCTCAGCAGTGCTGACCAGTCGCAGTCGTCCTCACACCTCATCCAGGCCAAAACCCGCTCGTTTTCTCTCCATAAAACACTTGTTGAGATGTGGACAAGCACCCGAGGGCCCGGCTCCAGACAAGACACACATCGCTGACCTCACCGTTGCCGTGCAACCCCATTCCCCAGAGACAAAAAAAAAAAAAAAAAAAAAAAAAAGGACAGACAAACAGACGGACGGACGACTCTTTTCCATGCCACAGCCTCTTTGCCAAAACTCTAATTGAATTCAGCCCGACTACATCCTTTTAGACACCTGCCATTTTAGTACGCCTCTATGTAGAGAAGCTACGTTCCATACAGTATGTAAGGTGTTTTAAAAAGAAAAGTGCAATGCAAAAAAAGTTGTATATCTATATTGTTTAGGTTTATTTGTACATTGGACAGTATAACATAGAGTTGTTGATGGTTTTAGTGCCGTTCTCTTTTTCTGACCAAACTTTGTGGTCCTTTTTGGTTGAAATAGATAGAATCTTCTTTTTATTTCAACAATTTATATATATATATATATTTTTGTTTTGTTTTTTTCGTGTGTTTTCTTTTGTTGTTGTTGTTGTTGTTGTGTGCACAACACACTGCCATGCCTGACACATCAGTTGAGTCTCATTTTATATACTGTACTTTTTAAAGAGATAATTTATAATTCTTACCAAAATGTTTATGCTGAAGCGAGAAGAGTTGAGCGGACGACGCGGTGGCTGTTGGGTGTTTTTTTTTTTTTTTCTTTTTTCTTTCCCCCGCAGCCACGGTGACCTTTGAATAGTCAGTACAAGAGGAGAGAAGCAGCCGACGTGATTTATTGCCTATCCAAGAATGTTTTAAGCAGTGCCATAGACCATGCAAGTATATAAGATAAAGTCTCATATATATATCGCACTCTCACATTATGTCATTATTATTCTTACTCTAACTTATTTACCTATATTATGGTTCTGAATGTGATATTTTAGATAGGCTTGGGTATCCTTAAACTGTTTTTTTTGTTTGTTTGTTTTTTTTTTTGTCTATTTTTGTTACTGCATTATGGTGCCAAGTATCTACACAGAAATGAAGTGTGTAAGACTTATTAAATATGTCTGATGGTAAGGGTAAATGACATGTTTAAAAAAAAAAAAAAAAAAAATGACATGAACTCTAAATGCTGGGGAAAAAAAGAGCAGAAGAATTGCTTTTTTTGTTTTTTATGTAGCCTTCAACAGCCTTCATCGCAGATACTTTCGAGCATTACAGGTCGATTCTGAATATGTGCTTTTATTTTAAGTTACTACACTACAGGTTTAAGACTGATCGACCTTCTGATTTTGTTTTTTATTGTCTTTTTTTTTTTTTTTATCTGAATCACCGTAAAAATGGAGATGATTTTTTTTTTTTTTTTTTTGTGCCTGCCGCAGAATTTCTGTTGTCTCGTGTGATTTTGGTAACCTCTCTGCTTGTTTTGTTCCTGCTGGTCATTGTGGGTATACTGTAGGAGTAAGGCGCAGTTTTTACTTCACTCCATCTTAATTAAAGCAGATAGAGATTTTATTGGAGCCCCTCTCTGGACGGCCTGGCCTCTACTGTAGGTGATGCAGTTCTCAAGCAATAAAAACCATTAGAGCTCAACGTGTTTGTCCTCATTGTTCCCATTTTACCTCCGCACCACACCGAACACAAAACAAAATACTGACGTTAGAACCTTATACCAGCGGCAGGGCTCCTTAAACTTTTTACAGTGGAGTAAACTCCTGAAATATACTTTTTTTTTTAAAGTTTTTTTTTTTATTATTACTGTTTCTGTTTTTTCATTGGTTAAAGTCAAAACATTGTGACTCATAGTGGATTTGGATGGATTAAATTAGTAGTTTGCAAACTTTTTACAGTGGAGTAAACTCCCGAAATATACTTTATTTTGTATTTTTTAGCCAAGTTTTTTTTTTTTTTTTTTTAATGTTACTGTTTATATTTTTCTTTGGTTGAAGTCAAAACATTGTGACTCAGAGGATTTGATTGGTTTACATTAGTAGTTTGCAAACTTTTTACAGTGGAGTACCTCCTGAAACATACTTTTTAAGCAAATTTTAATTTATTTTATCACTTATGGAATGTTAATATTTTATTTTTTCTTCGGTTAAAGTCAAAACATTGTGACTCAGAAGATTTAGTAGTTTGCAAACTTCTTACAGTGGTGTACCTCATGTAGGCCTAATATACTTTTTTTTCTTTTTTTTTTTTAATTTTGTTTTTTTGGTCACTTATGGAATGTTAATATTTCTAATTTTGGTTAAACTAAAAACATTGTGACTTATTAAGGATTTAGAAGGTTTACATCAGTGATTCCTAAACTTTTTACAGTGGAGTACCTCCTGACATAGCTTACTTTTTTGTTTTTATCCAACTACCCCCATATCTCCCTTCAGCATTTCTCATTGGGGGGGATTGGCAAAATGTGTTCATGTGCCAAAGGTGTCTGTTTATATTTTCATATGTTTTACTGTAATATATATTTAAAAATAACACATTTTTTAAACTAAATTTTACATCCAAAACTTCACCTGAAAACTACCCTTTTTGATTGATTATAAAAATAAATAAATTGGTCATTAATTAATAAATAAATGAACCTTTCATCAACAAAAAGTTATCTACAGAAATAAACTCATTTTGAATAATTTAAAATAGAAATGTTCTTAAACAAGATAATTGACAATAACATTATATGGATGTATTTTTTGTGTTTTATATTTCAGCATTAATTCTCATTTATTTTGTATTCGGCACATTTTATTTATTTATTTTTTTAAATATGTCAAGTACCCCTTGTACTTCCTCCCCATTTTGGGAACCCCTTCCTTACGCCAACAATTATTATTATTTATTTATTTTTTTGCTGCCAGATTTTGCATTTTACTCCTAAAATCCCAAAAGTCTCTTGTGTGTAATTAAACAGATTTGATCCAACAGGTCATCGAAGGTAAAAGCAAAAACCCAACCTACTAATTAAGTGAAAGATATTTAAAAATAAATAGATGACATGCATAATAATATACATATAAAACGCACAGTAATTAACACTGAGAGGATTTCTGCAAAAATCGAATGACATGAATTAAAACGCACTAACTGTCCGTGTTTAATCCATAAATTCTGTGGATTATTTCTGTATGAATCTGTTTCCTCCATCAGATCCACATCCCAGGTATTATCCCACTCACACAGATGATTAAACCCTCTTAAGCAGGACTTGAGTTCACATCTGCTCGTTTCTGATTGGCTGAATCCAGAGGAGACGACGTCCTGATCCAAAGCTGCAGGGTGCAGTTCCACCAAACGGACAGAGGGGGCGCACGGCGGGGTTAAAAGGCTCCATCAGCAGGTCTGATTGGAGCACAAATCTGTAAATAATGATCTGGGAAATGTCGAAGTGACCTCAAATAAATCTATGTAGTTCCTATAAATAAATGTGGAAATAATGACAGGAAAATTAAAACTGTTTTTGTTGTTTTGGTTTTTTTTTCTGTAAAATTAACACAAAAAAAAGTCCCGGAAAATCCACTGATATTAGTTTGGGAACAAGAATAAAGCACTGATCTTAAATAAAATGACAGTCATTTTAGCAAATTTAGCAATTTAACATCATTTTATTATTATCATTATGATTATTACTAATCATAATAATAATATAATTATATTATGATTAATAATAATGGCAAAAAGCAGAATAATTGTTGGCTATGAAAACATAACTGATGCTGAAAGACTGATTTTAGAAACTATAAGTATTTAATGTATTTAAAAGTTAATAAAATATGTGTGTTTTCGCTAAAGAACGATTATTTTCTGGAAAAAAAACATGATTGCATTATTATCACTAATATTACCATCATTATTTATAATAAATAATAATAACAGTTATTATTATATTATGTGTTCTTGTCATTCCCCAGATTTTTATTCAAAAATGCATTTTTAAAAATTTTTTTTAGGAAAGCAAGACACATAGAACTGGTATTTGTCTGCTGTGTCATAAATAAATGTGGAGAAAAAAAAAACTTCAATAATTTCCAAAACCATTTCCACATCACATTTGCATAATAATGAAATTGAGCTACTGATAGTCATCAATTTATCTTTAATTTATATTAAGCCCATACATTAAAACAAAAACATAATAAAACAAAAAAAATGCTTGTTAAATAATTTATTCATAATACAAAGTTTTTTTTTCTTCTTCCTATAACCTTCCCGGAAGCAATAATACTCTCTTTAATTCCAACATAAACATGATCCAGATTTCTATTTTTCTGTGATGAGGTAAAACATAAACTTTTCCAAATGACGTCAAAGCAAAAGTTGGCGCTGTAGTTTGTTGTTAAAACAAGCGGAGTGTTTTTTTTTTTTTTTTTACAGTGATTATTTACAGCTTTTACGCGTCTATACATTTGTTTGCCGGTTCGAAACTGAAAA
>JAPSES010000097.1:15952022-15971690 GCA_029822895.1 Maxillicosta whitleyi | reverse complement strand
TATATATATTTTTTTTTATTTACATCAACAACGACAACAACAGGACGAACTGTTTCCTCTGTTGGTGTAATAATGTATTTTAAGGTCATGAAAACACACAAGAGTGACTTTACATGAATAAAAATGCAACTATAATGAATATCACACTAATTTTACAGTTAAGTTCTAACCTTGAATATTAAAACAAAGTGCAGTGAAACATTTAGGGGTGGGGGTGGGGGGCACCTAAATTAAAAACATTAGAACCCTATCATGATTAAAATCCGCAACATAACCCGTTTATGAAAGTCCAAAAACAAAAAAAGTAGCGTGTAAAATATAAGAAACTCATTTTGTTTTAGATTATCCGTGTAATAAAATGGGATTTACAGTAAAGCCTGTGAGTCAAACATTACCGACCCAGGGCAAATATATACAGTAAGGTACACTATACTAACATTCCACACAATTATGACGGGATCGTACACAGTTAAGTCTCTAAAGCCGAGCAATATGCAGAGATTATGGCTGGACGTAGGCAGTGCTGAACATATGAATCATACACCTGGAAAAACTTCACTTTCCTCGTATGTAATTGTGTCTCACATCAGCGAAAGTTTCCAAAACTTCCATCCTTATCTGATTTCTGGAGTTATCTGACGATTCCAGCGACCATATAAACAAGATAATCCCAGAAATCAGATTAACACAGATTTTTCCACGAAACTCCTGTGTTTTCATGTAAATATATACAAGTTAATCTGATTTATTTCCATTTGTTTTTTGTTGTTTTTTTTTTGTTTTTTTTACATTTGCACACGTGTTAAGGCCACACCAATTTAATTAGTTATTTCTTCAGATTTTTTGCATTTTCAAAAAAAAAAAAATAAATAAATAAAATCCATTGAAAACAATATATATTCTGGGAACCAATAAGAGAGCTTCTTTATGGTCACATGCTAGAGAACAACCAATCAGAAAGAGTAAAGAAAAAAAAAGTAGTAAATAAACATAAATTCAGCTAAAACAATGTCCTTTATTCAGAATCATAGTAATAGACCAAAGAAAGGGATTCAATGCATATAAATAATAAAATAATCCTGTTTTCTTTATGTCGTGTAAACCCCAAAACTTCATCTAAGAGTTTTTGCAAAAAAATTTTCTTTTTCGCCCTGTCGCTCCAATTTTTTTTCTAAAAAAATCAGAGAAGTAACAAATTAAATGGGTGTGGTCTAAAAAAAAAAAAAAAAAAAATCAACAAAAAAGCTTAAAACAGGTAAATAAACAATGAAATGAAAGGAGGGATAGCAGCAATATGTGACCTATTGTTGGTATGTAATTATTGTTGGAATTATAATAAATGATCAATTAGCTAGTTATATATCAGTTACTTAAAAACTGTTTTAAATGGCCGAATAACTCTTTCAATGTCATCTCAGCATGTTTCAAACCTTAATTTCAATGGTGATCAGCATATTCCAGTGGACATGTACTAAGGTTTTATTATAGTACATGCACCAAAAATGTTGATTTTGGACGTGTCTTTAAAATCACTTAAAAGTGTTATAAATCGCTAAATAACTCTCTCCATGTTACTTTAAAGAGGTTCCAAACATTTCAGTTAAGCATCATCACAAGTTATTTCAATTCATTTTAGATTATGTTTCACTACTACTATAGTTTTAATGTACTATAGTTTTAATATTAATATAAAGGTTTAAGGCAGTCGTCTTCGATCAGTCATAATATCTTATAAACAGCTCCATTATTCTCACTCTGGAACAATTCGGCAGCTTTACAAAATGCGGTAACATATAAACAAACACTGAATAAAATATATACAGTGTAATATCAAACATTACTGTTTCACTGCAGAAGGTGGGAAATGAAATGATAATTTAATAGCATTAAAATACTTCTTAATAATGTCTTTTATACAAGAAAAAAAAAACCTAAATATCTAAAATAAGTCGTTTTTCTTTCAGTACGGATGCAAAGATAAACTGTGTTGTAACTTTGAATTATAGAGTATGTTATTTTCACCAAGTGACGTTTATAAGTAGAAGCAGTGAAGAAGAATAAGTGACAGCCGACAGCGGAGAACTCACACTCGTAAAATAGTTTTATGCAGAACCTCAATTAATCCTCTCGGTTCTCCCCCTTCAAACACCCCCTTGAGGTTCGCCTCCACCCGAGGGTCGATCTGCCTGATGTCAGATGCACAGTTATACTGCCTGTTATCTCCACTTTACTATAAAACAATGTCAGCTTTTAGATTGAATTTCCTGCGGCAGGTGACCCTCTGTGGGAGATGTGGATGTGTTTTAGTGGATCCACTGCAAACATCGTCCCCGGGGGCTGATGTTCCGGGCCCATTTAGTGATTCACTCCAGGAATGCTGTCACAGCAAGGGCAGAGCCGCTCTCACTCCTCTGCCCTCATGAATTCACATGAGGCCCATGAGCTCGGTCTGCTTATATCCATCACACAGACTCCAGCTGCAGGAGTTCAACTCCAGCCCCTCAGATCCCACCGACTGCAGACGACTCACCCTGGTATTCCACTGCTTTCATTTCTTCTGTTTTTTTTTTTTTTTTTTAAAGATCTATTTTGTCATGTCTTTTACATCATCATCTCGCTACATCTTTTCCACATAAAACCCAAACTGTAACCGTGGCCCTATCCTAACTTTAGATTGTTAAACTTGCCTCTAATAGTGGCATCCAGATGGTCTGACTCGACTCGTTACTCTACGGCGCGTTACTTCCGTGTCGTCTGATTTGCCGAAAACTCGCATATTTTCTCGTCTCGATTTTTACGGCCGCCACCAAAGACTGAATCTACGTGACCGTCTATAGTGTAGTTACCTCCGCCAAAGAGGTTATGTTTTTGCTGCCGTTTATTTGTTTGTTGGTTTGTGTACAACATAACTCGAAAAGTTATGGATGTATTTGGATGAAGTTTTCAGGCTAGGTTGGTAATGGCGAGATCTGGAAGTGATAAAATTTTGGAGGTGATCCGGATCACTGTCTGGACCCAGGAATTTTTTAAAGGATTATTCTCTTAAATAGCGGGTGCAGGCTTCCCGATGGCTGCAGCACAAATCATGTCCGGACAATGGAAGAACAATCATTCAAAAGTTCCGTCTACTTCTTCCAATTGGCTAATTTGGATAAAACGCACACCTTTATGTATTTAATGTGTTTAAATAGTGTGTATTCTCTATGCATCCTCGCTACCCTCAACGTGTCTGTCCATCTCCATTGTAATGGCTCGTTTGTTTTTCCTGGTATGTCAGCTAGGCCGTGTGGCGCAGTTCGTTACGCATACGGTTACGAAATCTTATGTCGCAGGTTCGATTCCTCCGTTTAGCGCTGCCTTTTCTGAGAATTAGTTTTTGTGGCAGGATTGAGCTTTGGCCAAGGACAAATATGCGGATCCGGGTCTGGCGGAAGAGTTCAATACAGCATTGGCGGAGGTCTGCGCTCTACTGTGGACCATTCTAGTTTGGTTCTGTCATCATGTGGATTCATGTTTCACTATTCACCGTCTACTTCTGCGTCTGATTTATGTAAATCGGTCACAGAAAAAACTGTCTGACCAATCAGTGTCTGCAGTGTCGTGACGTCAAGTTTTGGTGTCGGTCCAACATTTTGGAACCTCGGCTGAGGCGGTACTAAAAAACTAGTATCGGGTCCCAGATTCCAGGTCCTTTTTCATAATGGAAAAGAGAAAGAGTCGAGTAGAGTCGGTACCATGGAGCGGAAAAGCGGCTTTAGAAGACTCATCCAACAGTTCACTGATGTGGACAATCTGAGGGTCTTCATCATGCACGACTAATGCTTTTAGTTTCATACGTGCATTGACATGTTTACAGGTAGAACGCACTCTTCAATGTGACTCGACTCATTTACATCTAGAGTCGAGCGGCTGCATGTCAGTCAAATTGGTCCACTTCCTGTTGTCTTTTGTCATCAGAGCAGGTGAGTTGGACTGAGTGCAATGATGAAAGATGAAAGGAATTATGGGTCATTTACATGTTTCCTGTTTATTTATCCAAGACATAAGGCTACTGGGGTTACAACATGTTTCAGTTTCATTTTGTATTAATTTAGACCGATTTGGTGAAAAATATTGATGTGTTTTCATTGTATTTAACCGTCAACCAAAGCATCTACTGATCTAAAATGTTAAATACTTATTAATCCACTATTCCTATCAATACATGTAAATAATTGGTGTAAAATACAGTTTGTCATCTTTTATGACTCATTTGGATGTTTTGAGGCACTGGGTTTATATTCAGTTAATGATAACTTTGACCTTTTCTTCCATTTCCTGTTTTTTTTTGGAGCTTTTATGAACATCTACATTATCAGTGAATTAAATAGAGGAAAATTATGGATTTTAGGTCTAAAAACACAAAATACAGAGGATAATGTAATAATAAATGGTGATAAATCATTTAAGTTAAAAAAAAAAAAAGGGAAAAAAAATTTTGGAACTTCAACAAAATTCCTAAGAACTCGACCTTCTTGAACGTGGTTTCGGTTCCTCATTGATATTTTCAGACAGGTACTTGGGTTAAATATGTGATTGACAGCTGTAATTACTGTTGTCAGACGTGACTCTGCTGTTCTACTCCGGGGCTCAACACAGAAGGTCGGGTTCATCTATATTTATATTTAGCCTTTAGATTTTAGGTGAGAGATGTGGAAGTGATGATGTGCATTTTCACATTATGGCATTTTCAGCTCCTGTAGCTTTTATGTGTTCTGATGAATTTGTGAAAATAAAAATTCTTTCAACGTTCGCCACCTGATTTCTACCTCTCATGTAAAGCGGATCTTATTGAACATTTTCAGAACTCTCCACAGCTCTATGCCACCCCCCCCCCAAAAAAAACTAAACAAAAACTAACCCTGGGTTTGTCATGTTTACCCCCCTTAATTGGCACCCAATGATATGTGTATCTAACTCATCTGTCATTAGTCCCTCCCCCCTCCCTTTACATACTTTCCATGCCATGACATGAGGACTCCTTCGTCCCCATAAACATCGGTATTTTACGTAGAACTTTATAATTTATTACTGCATTTATGGATTTTTTTTTTAACCGTGTTATGTCATGTGACGTGTTTCTGTCCATATTTTAACGTAGTGTCGGCCACACAGAGGATGACCCCTCTGAGATAATAAAGATTCTTGATCTTAATCTATGTAGACCGTAAAAAAGTTCATCTGACTGTGACGACCGTTCACACACATCACATGTTTGAACAGAATAAAGAATTTTGACAAGCGTCAAATTTTATGACACTCTGGAAACAGTGGTAGAAGAAGAAGAAGGAGGAGGAGGATGAGGAAAAGAAGGAGGAGATGAAAGAAGAGAAGCAGAAAAAGGAGAGGGAGAAGAAGGAGGTGAAGGAGGACGAGAAGAAGGAGGAGTAAAAGGAGAAGGAGAAAAAGGAGGGAGAAGGAAAAAAAAGAGAAAAAGGATGAGAAGGAGGAGAACGACAAAAAGGAGAGAAAGAAGGATGAGAATTTGAAGGAGGAGGAGAAGAAGGAGGAGAAGCAGAAAAAGGAGAGGGAGAAGAAACAGAAGGAGAAAAAAGAGGTTAAGAAAAGGAAGCAGCAGATGAAAACAGTGACTTCTGATGTAAACTAACTGTATTTTTTATTCCACACACGTCAGTTGCTTCTTCTTTTTGTGTTTGTGACTTTTTTTCCTTCAACTATTTGCTGTAAAAGGTGCAAATACAAAACGTCAACTTGCACAAGAACGATAAATTCTACCCAAACTCCTGAAGAATCAACAAGTGCGTAACAAACTTCAGATCAGAACAGAATCATGTGACTGTTTTTCAAACATTCTGAATCTGACCAGACTTTTTCATCCACTTCCTTGTTTCATTTAGTTCAGATCAGAGTAGAACAAGATTAATTAAATTAAATTAAATTACAAGACAAAAAAATAGTAAAAAGTGGACTTTAGAAAGTAGAACTAGAAACAACAATACAGCCAAATTAATAAATAATAATAATAATCCTGTTTTACATGGGCTTACCTGAGGTGTTTTTTGTGGTTTTCCAGGTCAGTAGATGAATCGGACTTCAGTCTAAAAAGGAATCAAGCCATAGTTGAGTTCAGTTCATCCATCAACGGGATTCCACATGTTCTTCTATGGGATGTGCACTTGACTGGATCATTAGCCTTTCAGCTGTTCTCTTCTACTCCAACACGGTTTTATCAACATGTTAAAGCGGCCAACTGTTGGTAATCAGACCCACCATCAGAATACTGGGGGGGTTATTGTGTGTTACAGTTCAAGTAGAATCAAAAGTAGGAAAGAAATTAGCACTACAAGGCATCCCAAAAAATAAAAATAAAAATGAATAAAAAAAATTGGACATAATTTCATCCCCTAATAATTCATTTGTTCTATTAATGATGATATGAGGTTATTTTATATGGAAAATAGAAACATACAGATGTATGACAGGTTTTCTATAGAATGTTTCTTTTTTCTATCTATCTGTACATGTACTTCTTTCTTTCTTTTCTTCTTTCTTTCTATCTATTTGTACATGTACTTCTTTATTAATTTCTTTTCTTTCTTTCCTTATTTCTTTCCATCTGTACATGTACTTCTTCCTTCCTTTCTTTCTTTTTTCTATCTATCTCTACATGTACTTCTTTTTTTCTTCCTGTCTGTCTCAGTACTAGGGGTGTGAATTGGCAAATATCTGTCAAAATAATACAAACTACAACACTAGGATCAGGATACAATGTATCACAATATATCATGATAATGTTAAAAAGGCAATTTTTTTGGTTTGTTTGTTTGTGTGTTTTTTTTTTAAGTGATTATTTCCTTGAAGAGTTGAATTACACCCGAAATATGCACAAAACTAAACCCATTTTAACGGCAGGAGTGAAACCTGTTGCCAGTGTCTGTGACTGAATGACCTGAAGTAAGTAGGTCAGGTTGTGTAATCCAGAGGAAGTGAAGAACATCATGTCTGTTGGTCCCATGTGGCCACGGTGGGGTGAAGGAGGGAGGGGGGGGGTTGTGTTTTTGAGGTGACACATGTTTTTTTCTCAGCGCACACAGATCAACATCTCCCCGGCCTTCTCGAGTCTCCAGGCGAACAGCTGAGACTGGCCTCGTTTCTAGAGCTCGGCGGCGTCTGCCTCGTCCTTGCCGCTGCCCTTTCATCTGATTTGTGTTTGATATTGAATCCATGACGTGGATTAATAAAGGAAATTAGAAAAACCTGAGACTGGTCCAACGAGGTTAGGATGCAAGTCGGTTTAACATTAGTAATAACAATAATAATAATAATAATAATAATAATACATTTGATTTTTTTGCGCTTTTCAAATCACCCAAAATTCCTTTACATTATTGCTCCATTATTCATTCACTCTCACGTTCTCCCTCTGGTGGTGGTAAACTACATTTGTAGCCAGACTAGTGGGAATGACACTGGAGCCAAGGAAGGTGAAGTGTCTTGGCCGCGCGGGATTCAAACTGCCAACCCTGCATTTATTAGACAACCTGCTCTACCTCCTGAATCATGGCCCCATTAAAGCAGGTAGAACTGTCATTTATAAAGATTGTTTGTGCGAATTATAACAAAGTTGCAAAGTTTTGGAGACCACATTTAGGTTCAGCTTCAACAAGACAACGAAATTACTGCTGTGAGGGATTCCCATTCCCATGATGCACTTCAAAATGTCTGAAAAGGAATGAATAACTTAAAAAAAAAAAATTCCAGTCACTTTTAGAATCTACACTGAAAAGCTGCACCATATGTTTCTAGGGGCAGAAGATGAGCACGTACACACCAATAAGGCGTTGGGGGGGTGGGGTCGACTTTTCTCAGAAGCGTCTGAGGCCACAGACATGCATCAGGCCCATCCAGTCTGGATTTCCAGCGGCGCTGAAGGTCCCAAAAGACGGCCAGCTGCTCCATCACACGTTTCACCCTAGGCCACGCTCATTTAGCAGCATGGCTGTGGTCCCAGAGCCACATGGGGAGTCCACGTCCTGTAATCAGCTCTTTCACCTTTAATCCTCGGCTCTGACCTGAAAGCAGAGGTTATGACGCCATCATCAGAATCCAACATATTTACCGATTTAAAAAATTAAAATACATGCATTCCACTGACTGGAAAGTGGGAAACATTATCAGTTTGTGAATTTTATTTTTAAGACACAAAGGTTAGATATGTCGTCGATTAGGTTACACGATGTCCCCGGGTTACGTTTTTTTCACATTACGATGTGGGATATGCAGTTTTTTCGTCCCCGCCTTATGACATCAACAATTTCTCTTGTGCGGTCGGTGTGCGTGCGTACGACTGTCGGCGTCACTAAGATGCCGATATGCTATTGGCCGAAATCCCTCCCACAATGCCCCAGAGAGATGCTGCCTCTCTCACTATTTATTTATCGCTCGCTCAGTTCAAGATCTAGTGTGCGTTACGTAAAGACGTGTAGCCATGGGTCCCAAAATTGCGAGTAATGTTAAAGAGAGAAGTAAAAAAAATTATAACTATGGAAACGAAGCTGTTTAATAAGTTCAGTGTATTATTAAGTGTAACAGAGTTAGCGTTGATACGTTCTGCCATCCCCCGTCTCGTTATATTATGGCTTTATTATTGAAATATGATGATATTATTCTCATAAAAATTATGGCTTTATTCTTGTCAAACCAATCAGATGAAACTGGATCATTTTCCACGGCACACTGGTTGGAAAACACTGGAATAAAGAGTTAATATTCAATCAGAATCCAGGTTATAAATGTCATAAAAATGTCACCTAAAAAAAAAAGTCAAAGTGACACATAAGGTAGTAAATTCCAAATGAAACCTGTCTGGGTAAAGTGCTTATAAACCACAGCCGCAGGGCTCTATTTTACACCTAGAGTTCATCACTAATGGTTACACATCATCTTTCGCCCTCAAACTCCTCAAAATTGCAATGTTTACATTCTCCGGCGGACCGCTTTTTTCCACCTGAGCACACTGAGCGTGACCGAGAAACTTCAGAAAACACAGGTCACATGATTTCGGACCGGCCGAAACAACAGCGGATCATCCAACATGGTGGATTATTCTGCTGATTATATTGCCTTTCTTTCTGTGCCATAGATATCACAAAGGAATCACTGAAAAGTGCTTCAGCTCTGCACGCTGACATGTTCCGCCATCTTGGAAAACTAGGTCACGATGAATACTCGTCCATTTCCGTGAGGTGCTCGATCAAAACAAACACGTGAAGCTCTGATCTGCAAATTTAGCGCACTGTTGTCGCCAAAAGTTGAAAATGATCAGATTGATAATAGTCTTTTATAGGAATTGATACGAAGGCTTTAAATTTATGACATTGTGCATTTACTACCTTTTGTGTCACTTTAAGGATACAACGAAGTTAAATGGCCGAAGCTGATCCAAAGCGGGAAAACTAGTCCTTTTCCTCTAACTTTAGGGAAAACAGATGATTATTCCTATTTAATTCCCAACTGTTTCCATTAAGGAGATGAAGACCTTTAAAAGCAGCGCTCTCTATCAAACAACAATAAGCCACAGGGGGAAATCTGGGATGTTTCTGGAGCTCAGCGTCATGCATAACACACACCTGTTCTGCACAAAGGGAGGAAACAATAACAAAGACGTGAGTAACTTTTTTGTCATAATAGGAAGTGATCCGACATTTACAGACACGGCCCCAGAGAGTGGTTTGGAAAGGTCAGGCCACTGCAACACCAGTGGCCTGCCTGCGCGAGTGTCACATTAGAGCAAATGAACAGCATTTATGCGCTGCTCTACGATTCAGCGCAGTAGTAAAAGGTTACAACAAATGAACAGTTTAACGCCAAAGTCATTTATCTGCGCCATCGCAAAAGGTTGCTGCAGCTTCACGCGATTGTTGCACATTATTAGCAGGTATAGAAACGTCTGGCATTGTGTACAATTACAAAAGGGCAATTAGCATTTATATAGGTTCTAAGTGTTAGAGCGGAACAGGATTAAGATAACTACAGGAGGGGTAAAGGCTGAGGTCTGATGACTAGACACATGTGGGACTTAATGAGAGCGTTCAATTATGTCCCACTTTACTTTTACGTCAGTTTCACCCACAGATCTATTTAAATACTTTAAAAAGGAAGGAAAGATTCTGAACTTTCACAGCTTTTCATGAGTTGTAAATAATGTTGTAGTACGAGGTGAACTGATAAGATATAAAAGGAGAGAAAAAAAAAAAAAGAGATCATACTGTAAAAGAATGTAACCGGAAATGACAATATGTTTGCAGTGCAAATGATGCTAAATAAAAATAAATAAATAAATGGTGTTCGTGAAACTGCACAGTCATAACTTATTATTGGTTAATAAATTGAAAGTAATTAATGAATGAATAAACTAATATTGCTACTAATGTTTTACTTTCCTCTTGTTTTATGTGTCAAACGCATCTTGAAAAGCAATATACAAATGAAATGTATTTGTACATTATTATTATTACTACACTAACTTAATAATAGCTGTAATATATAATTCCCCAGGCATTTTAAACTTTGAAATGTCTTTTTTCTTTTAAGTTATGAATAACTTTATTGAAGATATCCTTTTTAAATAGAGAATAAAAATAAGAAAAACTATTATTCTATACAGATATATGTGTGTGTGTGTGTGTGTTTTGTGTGATTATTCTATACAGGTAATCTACTTGTTTTAACTTGTGTGAAGTGTTTGTGAGTATCTGGAAAACAAAATGTTTTACTACATAATAATAATAATAATAATAACAACAATAATAATAGTTCTTATTAGTAGCAGTAGGAACTGTTATTATTATTGTTATTATTCTTTTTTACACTAACTCATATATTTCCTATAAATTAATTTTTTTTAATGCTGTGAATAACTTTTAAAAACATTCCAGTCACTTTTAGAATCTACTCTGAAATGTTCCACCATATGTTTATTATTTTTATTATATTCTTATTGTTTATTTATTATTCAGACATTAACACGAAGTTAAAAAAAAAAAAAGGTTAAATCCAAGAGAGTAGAGATGAAAAACCACCAGAACCACGAAGACGAGAGCGTTCAATTACGTCCCGCTTTACTATGGAACTATTTTACTAAAGACCCGTTAACATACATTCATGAACACGACACCTCGTACTTTAAAACGAAGAAAAGAATCTGAACTTTCACGGCTTTTCATGTCTTATACATGAAAGACGTGAAGTTGCTGAGGTTGTGATTTACGCTGCTTCGTTGTGTAACATTGGCACAATCAGATTGTTTCCATCCTCCATCTTCTCCAACCTGACCAATCAACTAAAGGGGAGAGTGTGTGTGTGTGTGTGTGTGTGTGGGTGTGGGGGGGGGGTAAATGCCAGTCCATTTCCTGCACCCGTGTTTTCCTGGAAAAGCGCTGACAATTATCGTTCGTCTCCTGATGGGGGGTTGTCTGGGCCTCTCATGTGGAAGATAAGAGCGTAGGCAAATAAACTGAGAGTGAGAAACGTGTAATGCCATTCGGCCGACTGGCATATGAAGAAAGGTCCAAAGATGAATGTCATCAAAACAAGTCACCAAAATCTTATTCTGTCACCTCTCCCTTCTTTCCAGACCAGACACGCACGCCATCAGGACCGCGGCTGTTTGATTTGTAAAAGGTCCGTTAGAGTGCGAAGAAATTAGCTGAGGCTGAAGGAGCATAAATGACACCGTCATCACTGTCATAGGTCATCTACGTGAGGGAGGAGAACAAAGTCCATTTGATGTGAACACCTGTCCCTGGTTAGTAGTTCCTCTGACTCTGCTGAAACTTTTGGATCAGAATGAGGAAGAACACGGGCTTTTCGCATCTGTACTGAGGTCTAGAGTTGACGTGAGTGGAGCTCAGTTGGGTTTTGGGTCGTTCTTCTTTGCCTTATTCTGCAACAAATGCACCAAAAATAATAAACAGGATCATTTAACAAACCTTTAAAAGGGATATTTGTGTATTTTTGACATGAATGTGTATTCCATCCCCTCATCAGTGTAGTACATCCACACTGAACTGACATACCCCCGACAGTGTCCTGTGAGCCCAGTTCTGGTCCAAACTAAAGTAGTTCCAGCAAGTTTTGCGGGGGGGTTCACTAAAATAAAAGGTTTTTCTTGTAAAAACAGCATGTGTTCAAAAGAGTGATTTATTTGCATCACAAAACCAATGTCCACAAAAAAGTCCCACCTCCTAATCACTTGGCCCTACTTTCTCTCTCTTCGTATCCCTCCGCAAGATCCCAAATGTCCTGTGAGGCTCAAAGGAATAAACTACATCAGGCTTGAACGGTGTAAACAGTGCTTTTTAATGGGATTAGTTGGTTTTGGGAAATGACAGTTATGCTGAAGAATTTTTTTTTCCTTTTTGATTGTTAATACTGCAATAGTAAATTAATTATAACTTAGAATAAGGGTGTCAAACAGGACACAAAACCATCCAGTCTGGCCCAAGGAATGAATCTGTAAAATGCAAAAATGACACTGAAGAAATGAACCCATAAAAACCCAGTGCTACTTTTGTGGTACGTACCCATATAAAATTTTCCCCTCTTAATCCATCCTTTCTGAAGTGATTTATCACCGTTTATTGCAATATTACCCTTTGTATTTTGCATCATTTCTGTGAAAATCAAGTATTTTTCTATATTGAATTTACTGATCATATAGATTTTTAAAGCTCAGACTAAAATTGAGGATTCTTATGTCAGAAAAAAGGGACTTTTTCCACAAAATATATCATTAATTGAACATAAACCCAGTGTCATTGATCCGACTCCATAGATTTTACTGGTGAATAAATGTTATAGAAGATGATGGTGTTTCCATGGTAACTATGGAGCCTCTGAATGTCCAAACGGGTCATATCCGATGACCATGAAAAGACGAAAAACTGTATTTTACACCAAATATTTACATGTATTGATAGAATTCATGGATCAGCGGTTATTAAACATTTCAAACATGAATGTCTCAAGTGAGTCGGACCAATAAAACATTATAATAACCCAGAAATAATGAGATTAAACTGAATGAATATGGACATGAAGAGAAGTTGACACTAACGGGGATCGTCAATAATGTATAAACAGAATAAACAAACCTCCGTCCATGCAAACAAATGTAGAACAAACACACACTACAGTTCACTAAGGGTGTTGAACTCACAGCCTCTGAATACCACATTATTCTGAATTTATTCAAATCACCAACACCTCATCTAAAATCAATACCTGCAGGTGTTAGGGTTAGTAATCACACAGTTCTTTCTCCTACGGCCTCCGCCTTCGTGGCTGTGTCTGTTTTTTTCTAAACGTGTCTCAAGGTAAACACATGCACCAAGGTTACAGCCATGATAGAGTCATTATTAGAGGGTATTTGTGCCATTTGAAGGGACTGCTTTGGGGATTTGTGTGTAATCAGTGTTTAGTCCTCTGTCCTGGGTAATACCGTTCCCCATTGAGGCTTCAAAGTGGTTTTTCTGCTTTTACTTTACGGAAGAAAAACACCTGAGTGTAATCAACATGAGACCTTTTACTGAGTCATTAACGTGAAACCAGTTCAGAGCCGCTTTCTAGGAAAAGCGTGGAGCTGTGAGGGAAGGGTCAGAAGTCACCTCGCTGGGTACACTGCGGCTCCTGCCAACAGTTGATCTGACTGATTTGACAAAGGATGCATCAGTGTGACCTTCATCTGACGGCGGAACGCCACAGACACAAGCATCGCATCAGACGCATGGGATTATTCTGCATCTTCTCAAACTTACTGAAAATATGGCATGTAACGATGTATTTTTACTGTGTTACTTGTACTGTAGGTTTTTTTTGTATTTGTACTAAAATAAAAGTAATAATGCATACTTTTACTTCATTTGTGGCAGTTATCTGTACTTTCTATTCTTTACATTTCATAAATTGATTACATTATATTAACATCTTTTCGTCTAAATCTTTTTTTTTTTTACTAATGAATTAAAAGATTAATTAAAACAGACAGTCAATGTTCGACGTTCATCCAAATGTTTTGAATTTTACTACATTCCCAAAATGCATCGATTAACGAGTCTCTAATTCCACATTTAAGACAACTCCCGGATGTATCTTTGTTATTGTTATTAATTTTACCTTTTGTGCAGTATGTTCTATATATTATTTTAAATGGGATTAAATGTATTTGTTTTGTAGACGTGAAATTTTGCCAAATTTTGCTAAATGCAAAAAGAAAAAAATATGTAAAAAATTCGCACTTTGACCTACTTTTACCAAAATGTAACAACATTTATTCTGGTTCAGTGGACATATATAAACCCAATTTGGTATGAATTCAACCAATAGTTTTGCTGCTATAGACATGTGAAATTTTGCTCATAAGTAAATGGGAGAAAAAAAAAGATTTAAAAAAAATCATAAATATTTTTATCTTCGACCTATTTTCCCCCAAATGTAATCACATCTATTCTGGGTCACTGGTAATCTTTAAACCCAATTTAGCATGAATTCAACCAATACTTTTGCAAACTGAACCAAAAACAACTCCAAAGCTCTATATTACAAACATACCTGCACACGTACATCATCTGAGACAGTTCACAACCAATATGTATCTAATAACATAACAAAAATATACAAAATTCTACTTATAAGTAAAATAATTCTTATTATAATTATTGTAGCCTACTTACCAAAAATGCTAATTATTTGCACATCACTGATTGAATGATAATAAAGCTGAGTCGTCGACTGTAATTTCTGCTTTTTCTCTGTATTTTTTTGACCTCTAGACTTGTTTCCAGCAGGTTTTCCTTAATCTACTCTTATGCGTCTGCTCTCCACTGTCCTTGCTAATTAAGATTCTAAGGTAGGTGAAACCCTCTGTGGACTCCAGGTTCCCTGTCGACAGTAATTGGCTCTGTAGGAGCGGTATTGATGCACATCACACGTGCTGTGGTGTTGCTAACTCTGCATCTGCTCTGCTTACCACGGCGGCTCAGACCGTTCTCCTGCATCTGGTTGTGTCTGCAGAGAAAAATGCAAGATCATCAATGAGGGTCAAGATTTTCTAGATGGCAGAGCAGGATCCATCAGAGGCCTCTTGGTTTATTTGTTGTTGCTTGTCACATAATCCAATCAATGACAACTAAGAACAGGATCAGAGGGGATATACTGGAGTCCACTGGAAACCAATTGTCTGCGATGGGCTTCATGCTATTGACACCGTGCGCCACCGTCTGCACAGTTACTGTCTGTGTAAAGATTATTAGTAGTGACAGCCTGTTCTTATTATCAACTCATGGTCTATTATTATCAACAAAACCAGTGGAAAGTCTGAAGCTGCAGAGTAGTGTCGCAGTTTTAAGATAAAATACATGACCGATTACTTACTTACTTTTTTGGCATATATATGTGATAATAAATATATACAAATACATTCAGTGATATAAATTTTTTTTTAATTAAACGTCACACTTATGGTTCCAGGGTCACAATCGTAGCGTCGGAAGGCGGCCAGTAGGGATGTATTCAAAATATCGATACGGGGATATATCATATCACGCCTTTTCACGATACGCGTATCGATACGGAGGCGTCAGTATCGATATTTCACATGTAATAAATAATTAGTTTATGAAGTTTCTGAAACGGCATCTGACTTTGCATGTTTTAAGTTTATCAAAACCATCTTTATTTGTGCACTACAGCCAAGTTCTTAATGCAGTGTTTTACATGAACTACAGTGGAATTGTTGCTCTACAGTGAAATAAAAAAATAAAAATAAAAAAAAAATTTGGGTATACATGTATCTGTTTTCTGTAAAATATTTATTTTTTTTTTTTAAAAAGTAAAAACTGCAAAAAATAACATATAGGCCTAAAATATGGGGATGTATATGTTTAATACCATGTACCGGAATGCACATATATCGCGATACGTATCGTATTGTGATCCCTGTATCGGGATATGTATCGTATCACGAGGTTGTTGGCGATACCCACCCCAGTGGGGTCACACAGACCCCTGGGGACAACTGCAGTTAGAAGTGCGGACTTGAAACACTCTCCCACTTTTTATTTGATGTTGATAGAACAAATGAGAGAAAATTGGTGAAAGATATGCTTTAATGTCAAATATTTTAGTATAGTTTTACTTTATTAAAATACTGATTTTATATACCCCATATTTGGAACCAATATTTACTTTTAAAGTCTTTGAAAAGTTTCGTTAATCATTTTTGTGTTAATTATATAATAAATTATAAACACACAAACCGGATTTTATATTTTTTGTGTGGTTTTTGGCCTTTTGTGTTGATATAGTTTGTTAAAGTGAAAAAGTAATAGACAGATGAGATAGATGGTGTGCAGAAAAAACAACAACATGGGCATAGGAAACATTTCTTTGTCGTATATAAAAAGGTAGAATCAAAAGTTCTGAAAAACAGCCAAAATAGGCTCAGACAATATTGTTGTGTTTAAGGTCTAGGTCAAAATAAAACTCAAACTTCTCCCACTTTACTGTCGTGTCTGTTTTGTTCTGTTCTGACCATGGACGACCCAGAAGAACATTACTCTTAATTAAAAGTTTGGCTTTTTTTCTCCTTCCACTCATCAATGTCTCTTAGGGGGCTCCGTAATTTTAAGCTTTTATTATAATTAATGGCCAGACACTAATGTTACGTTCTTCCTGGAAAAAAAAGTAGCAAAACATGTGACACTATTACTGCAAAGAAAACATGAAAACACCTATAATGACATGAAAAAATAGTAAAACAACCATTTTAAGACTATTTTATGGTAGTTTTTATTTTATCCTATTGATCTTTTTTTTATATTTTATCCTTTTATCTTTCTTCTGCTACAAAACTGAGACCTAATTCTATTTTGTTCTATCGTGTACCATTGATCGAATGATAATAAAGCTGAGTCTGACTCTGAAACACAATGACTGTTTTTTTTTTCAATCTCAAGGATCCTTCGTAGCCCAGACCTGAGACCTTCCTTCTGATCAATTCATTCTTGAATGGATCAGTCGAACAACATCAGAAAAATGTCCAACACTCAAATCAGTGGCTCAGGAAAATATTGACACATGTGACAACTAAGAAGTACATTTACAAAGGTAGTAATAAGGTGAAGCAGCATTTACATGCATCTACATTTACTTGCTGCAACAGTAAACAAACAAACCATTTATTACAACGGTCAATAAAATTAACCCAAGAAAAGTTTTCACTTTTCATGCGTCTGTGACTGAACTCTTTATTAATTCTTATTTAACTGTGTGACTTAATGTCAGGAAAATCACGAAGACCGTTCATTCTATTTAACCTTTAACCCATAAAAACCCAAACATCCAACAACGACGAAAAACAATCTACTGATCTAAACTCTTTAACACCTTCTGAACCGCTAATCCTATCAACATGTGTAAATAATTGGTGTAAAATACAGTTTGTCATCTTTACATCATCATCACATGGATGTTCAGAGGCTCCATAGTTACCGTGGAAACTAGGGATGCATCGAATATTGGGTAACCCAATATATTCGGCCGAAAATTGCAAAAACAGTCACATTCGGCCTTCGGTGGAGTGAGTTAAAAGCAAGGCCGAATCATAGCGTGTGATCAGATCAAACAATGTGCAGTGGCGCTGTGACCTCTGACCCTCGGTAAAATGTCGGCAGTGTGAAGATATTTGAAAGTATTAGAGCGAGAAGAGAACTGAAGTTTGTAAGGAGTGTTCAACCAAACTATGTAGAGGGGGTTCTTCTGCAAAGACCTTTAACGTCGCTGCTTTAATGAGTCATTTAAAGCCACATATCCTGAACAGCATGAGGACCACAGACAGACGGACAGACAGACGGACAGACAGATGGACAAACGGACAGACAGACGGACGGCTGCAGCTAAAACCAAAGTTTCTTGTCCTAGCATGCCCACTCCGTCTGTCGCAAAGGAAAGCGTAAAAGCAAACAGAATTACAAAGGTCATGGAGTTCATGGTTTAGATGATCAACCGTTTAGTGTTACGGAATATTCAACAAACACTTACTTTCTTTAAAAAACATGTCGAAAATGTATTCTAGGCTATTTATGCACTATTAGAAAAAATAGTGGAAAACTTAATCGCACACAATATTCGGTATTCGGCCAAACTTTTACATTTTATTCGGCTTCAGCCACAAATTTTCATTTCGGTATCCCTACTGGAAACACCATCATCTTCTACAACATTGATTCACCAGTAAAACCCATAGACTTTTAATCAACGACAGTGGATGGAAACACTGGGTTTATGTTCAGTTAATGTTGGATTGCACTGAAAAAGACACTTTTTCTTCAGTTTTCTCCATTTTTGATATAATAACCCTCAACTTTAATTTGAGCTTTTATGAACATCCACACGATCAGTGAATTAAATAGAAGCAAATAACTGACGTTGACTGAAAAAGTGCAAAACACAAAGGATAATGTCATAATAAATTGAGAGAAATCACGTAAAAGAAGTTAAATATACAGTATTTTATCCAATTTGTGGTTTCTTTCCTCATTTTTTTCTATCTTTTTATGATAAAATTTTCCTTTATCATTTGCATTTATTTATTTACCGTAATATTGAACTGTATTACATCAACAAAATTGTCTCTTTTCTCATAAGATTTTCCTCATAATTACATTTGAATTAATTTTGCACTGGTGAATCCATTGCCTCTTTATTCTTCTTTGAGGTTTTATTTGGTTGTGATCAGATCTTTCTCATTTATCGGTATTTTCAAACGACTCGCGCAGAGGATTATGGGTAGTTAAACAGCACAGAGGATCCATAAATGCATCTTTGCAATTTCTCCATTCTTGGAAGGATCGTGGACATGGGAACAGTCCTGTGATGAAACCTGATCACCTATCTTTATGTAAATGAATCTGTGAATGATCTGAACTGTCGTGCGTTACGTGTCTGCTGCGGCGCCGTTACCACCTGATGTATTTTCTATAATGATTTCCACCTTTTCCCATTAATGTTTCTAGGAAATGTGAAGACCTGTGACAGTCACGTGAGTTTCATTCATTGTTGCAGAAACATAAAGAAATGGTAAATGGCAAATAAATAGAATTGGAGGCTTTTTGTGGTGCATTTATTCTTCTGTACTTACACTTCAGTTCTCGAACTATATGTAAAAGATTGTTTAAGGTTATTTTTTTTGTTCATAAATAGAAAAGCATCTTAAAAAAACAGCTTTAAGTAAAAAACTGCTGCTGCTTTATGCTTTCGTGTATCCCTATAAGGCATAATGAACCAAAACAAAACATGTAAATATAAATAAACAGAGCTACTTCCAGTGTTGTGCCAGTTCACGAATTTTCTGAACTAGTTCATGTTCAGTTCATACATGCTCAAAATGAACTGTTCACGTTCAAAGTTCACAATTTTAATTATGAACTATTCAAAGTTCAGTTCATTTTTAGTTCATTTCAGACGTGAAAATAAAGACTTTTTTTCAGACTATGATTAGTGATATACGATTCTTTATATATATATATATATATATATATATATATATATATAGAGAGAGAGAGAGAGAGGGGGGGGGGGGCTGTGAGTGCGTGCCTGCGTGCGGGCGTG
>JAPSES010000097.1:15936893-15950515 GCA_029822895.1 Maxillicosta whitleyi | reverse complement strand
TGTAAATGTTCTCCTTGGGTCTGAATTCTACATTAATTCAACTCCACAGGTCCAACGTCAGCACTGTTTATGCGCAATGACACCAGAAAGGTGGTTTGGAGCGCTGGCCCTTTAAATGATCATTTTAGGTAATCGGCCATATGGACATATTTTAGTTTGTACATCAACCACTGCTGCTGATAAACAATTATGTTGTACTTGGAGACATGTTCGTCTGAAGTCTGGACCTTATATGTGCAAATGTCATGACATAACTTGTTATTTACTTACTGTTAGTTACTTGTTATTATCACATTCAAACTGTATGAACTATTAGGGTCCAAATACACAAAGAAATGAACCACAAACTAACAATAAAAGTGGGTTTAGATAAATATGATCCTTTAATAAAGGCTAAATAGACAGAACAAATCATTTTTGCAATTGCCACAAAAGTAGCACTGGGTCATGAGCCACTTCAGGCCCCGCCCCCTTCAGGTTATTGGCTGTGCTGCTCTGTCCCGTTCAACCAACAACTGAATATTTTAGTTAATCAGCTCAAAGTTTGGACATATATTTAGTCTTTACTTCAACCACTGCTGCCATTTAACCATTATGTTTATTCAATTTAAAGAGGAACTTAGTGCTTTTTGTAAAATATTTACAACTTTTTTTCATTTATTTACTTTGAAGCCTGCAAGACACTAAAAAAAAATAATACAGGAGAGGCATAAAATAAGACTGAAGACTCTGTTAGAGGTGAGAAGATCATGACTGAATAATAATGAAGCATTCTCCACAGGTTTGGCTTTTTTGAAAATTAGTTGTGACGCTAGTTCCAACGCTTTGTTCCAAATTTCATGAGGGAACTGTCAGTCATTTCTAAAAGACTGTTTCTTGTTGCATAATTCCAAGGCCTTTATTTTTTCATCTACAGTCTATGATATGGTGAAAAGATTCAGCGAGTCCTGGGAAATCTCGGTGGGTAAAGGTCGAGGCCCTAAAGCCCTGAGGCTGCATCGTATGAAAAAAACCGTCAATGCAATTTACATGGAGCTACAGTCCGATTCAGACACTGGCTTTGTGTCATCATTCCTACTGGTGAATATAATACACAGCCTACAGCACCATTGGGGGGGGGGGGGTAAAACATATTAGACATATTATTGGAGCCCAGCATTTGTGGGGGCCCATAGAGGGGGTCCAATGGATACAGGTTAGAAATCGTGAAAATTTCGGGTAAAATCGAATATTGAAAGCATGTTAAGTTTCACTTTCGCTTCATGCCAGCATTAGTTACGTTAGTTATGGACACACCCCCCACCACCACCAACAGATCAACTAGGTACTGAATTTCATGAAGGGCCCACAATGTTTGCCTTTCATGGGGCCCACAATTGCTCCCTGGCAAGTGATACACATTCGTACCGCCCAATCAACAACTACAGAAACCACAACTCTCTAGGAGAAAATGAATGCGTGGTCTCCAGACTAAATCTCACTTGTGATTTAGTGTGGCGCTCGCCAGACTAACATCAAGTGGCATCTTAGAACCAAAGGGCGCTGAAGGTAGAACTATTTCAATTTCTGTCGTATCCCAAAGGAAATACTGGTAGTGCCGGTGCACAGTGAGCTGAATACCTGCGTCCTTGGGTACCTTTTCACCACATGAAACCGTGCAGTACATTTATGTTTGTGGAACCATATTCTAAGACATGACGGTGCCATAGTCCAGCTGAATGCGACTAAATCAACCTTGAGGATGTATGCTGATGTCAGTTTTTTTTTTTCTCATCTTAGAACTGTTTCGTGACTGCACTTATATGAACAATAACAGCTGCAATGAAAAAAGAATACCCCAGAAAGCTATCGGAGACAAATACGGTTGATATGAGGAACCGAATCGTCAGGATAAGTGGTAGAAAGTACACCTGGGATACTTTGTGCATTTATTTCAGCAGGTTGTTTTAGATGAAAAATCAGATAAAGTAACATGAAAAAATCTGACGCAACATTTAACGCAGACAGACAGACAGACTTCAAAATATGATCCTGCTCCACAGAAGACACAACCACAGCAACAATAATAAATAAATACATACATACAGAGTGTAAATAGCTAAAACTAGCTCGATTAAAAAGAAAAGTAGAATTATAACGTATGTTCTACCTAACAGATTAAAGGTAAAAAAAACTCCAGAGGACTTTAGTGTTCTGGAGCTTCGTTGGTTATGCATTACATTACATTTAGCAGACACTTTTATCCAAAGCAAATTACAATAGAGGACATAAACATAGCATATAGGACTCGCAGATACAAGGACATATACAGAACAATAGGTGCGACTGCCAAATGGGTTTTTTTTATTGTCTTGTTTTTTAAGTGCTTTTGCTTGGGGTCAGGTAGTGTAGATAACTTGCATAACTGGATACAGGAAATATGTGTATGGTGTGAAAAACATGCAACACATCTGAACTAAATGACTCCTACAGGCTAAAGTCCATACTTATTTTGACCTCTGTTTACATGGAAAAATGTAGCCGAAAAACAATAAGAAACATCCAACATGTTTTGATTGAATACTGTTGAATTAAAGACATGTCAAGTGCAAAGGAATGTTATATTAAATACTACCATTTTGGTTTTTAGAAGGAGGTTTTTTTCCCTTCCACTGTTAAAATAATAAATCTAAACATGGCGTAAGGCTTTTGGATAGTACTATACATCTATTGCCATATTCTGAACATATATTGCAGTTCTTATTTTTCCATTTGCTGAAAAATCTTGATGCATAACATCTTAAGATACTTTGGTTTAGATGGATTACAGAATATGAGGACAGCATTTCCAGATGATATGAATTCCTGCAGAATGTAATAATGTTACACCTAATATGCGCCTTTGATACGTGCGTTATCACTTGTGTGAATCTCTATAATTCAGCTCTGCTGTAAAGAAGCAGACCTGATGTGGACACTTGGGGTTAATGTGTTTCAGGCCTTCCCTGTTGCCATTAAGATGACATTTTGTAACCTTATTCTGTGCGTGGGAGGGTTTTAGAGTGATGTTTTTCAAAGAAATCTGAGGGGAGGTGTTATACAAGTGTTACATGTATGGTATCTAAGGCACACGCAACACAGTTATACACAGCAGCTCTTTGTCATGACATTAATGGTAGCAGAGATGTTATTGAAAAGCATTACTGGTTTAAGGGAAGCAGTTAGGAGGCTTGCGTGTTAAATTAGACAGGTCATTAACGGTCACAAATCACAATTTCTCCCCGGGGCGTCACCGAGTGGGAGCCTCAACGTTGAAAAAGGTCAATTAGTGTTTTTAGATTTAACGTAATGTGGAAAACAATGATCGTGCTGCTGCCGGAGGGAACAGGTTGAGCATAAATCTGGTCTTCCAAGAAAAACTGTGTCATTGTCACTTCTGTTGTGTATATGTGTGTCTGAGAAGAAAATGCCAACTGCAAATAATCTTTAACATTCATGCCATGTGTTATAGGTATGTAGAGATAATGCACAAACTAAAACCGATAAATCACATTCATATGCTACTAAACTGAAACCGTTTTTTACAGTAGTGTGGCTTTTTTTTTTTTTTTTTAACAAAATGTGAATTTTTCCATAAAATGTTAACACAAACTAAAAGCAGCACTAAGAAAAAAAAGGTAGGTATTGTAGCTTATTTTGGCATTAATCCAGCTGTTGTCATTGTGTATGTGTGCTGATGTCAGCATATCAGTTTGAAGTAAATTGGAAAAAAAAAATGTTTTTAGAGTCATTTGAAATTTCACCCATTAGACGAAAACGGGAGGAAAAAAATACCTTAAAAATTAAGAAATTTGAACTTTGACCTACTTTTCCCAAAACGTAACCACATCTACTCTGGGTCACAGGCAATCTATAAACCCCATGTAGTATGAATTGAACCAATAGTTTTGCTGCTGGAAAATTTTGCCCATTATAAGTAAATGGGGAAAAAATATTTTTAAAAATTTGTACTTTGACGTATGTCTCCCAAAATATAATGACCACATGAGCTCTTGAATAAAACCCATTCGCTCATTAATTGTCAGAATTTCACATTTTGGCCCAAGACTATCTAAGGCTACGTTCAGACTGCAGGTAAATGTGGCCCAAATCTGACTTTTTTGCGCATGTGACCTGTATCCGATCTGTTAAAGACAGTTTGAACAACACTAATCCCATTCTTTTCAAATCCTAAATCCGATACTGTGCAATGCCACTTTAGTCTGAAGGGCCGGGTCGCATTTATCCGACATTTCCGTGTCCCGGTGTGAGTTATTTCCATAAACAGGTCACATTCAGTTCATACTCAAAACTGATAGAAGTCACATTTAATGCTTTGTACGAACGAGCGCACAAACAAAAAATAACGAATTGTGCATTCAAACCTGCTGTCTGAACGTAGCCTAAGTGTATTTTTGTTACTTAAATATAAAACCACACAGGATTAGGGATGTGATCTCTAGTCTAGTTTTATCCAGCATCCACCTCATCTGTGATAAAGTTTTGTAAGAGAAACATGGGTGGCATTATATTTATGATCATTATTTTAATTTAAGTTATATCTGAATGGCGTTTATAGTAGCCTGACGGTTTCTTTAAGGTGATTTACATTCTAAATTCCATCCAGTAATCTATAAAAACACATTAATTACAACAAACAAATATCATCTATATTATGACTTACTCTTCTTTGCTTCTCTGTTTTTACGCAGTTCAGGAAATGCCTAATCCAGCTCTTCACCGGCACCGGGACCATTCCAGACAACTTGAACCAGACCTCAGAACGACCTGGAATAACCGCCGAGAGTCAAACAGGCGAAATGTCAGCCATCGCGGCCCGCATCCCCGTCGGCGGCACGGCTTCGCAGAAATCCGACGACTCTCCGACTGACTGTGGCTCGTTCGCCCAGCTCCCCATCCCAGAAAACAAAGTGTGTCCCATGTAACAGTCAACCTCATCCCAGTAGTTGCCCCCCACCCTCCTCCTCCTCCTCTCCCCCCCGTCTTGTGAGCCCCAATACAGCCCATATTAACCACTTGTAATGTAGCTGCAGTGTGTTTTAGAAAGAGCATGGACTTCAACAGGGGCGTCGATGTCTCTGTACATACGTGGGGAGACGGAGAGGACAGTTTGAGGAGCCTTCTCGACGGCTCCTCCGACAATGATTCCAGCACATTTGGAAATTCGATGCAAAAATGAGGCACAAAACTCGAAAAACAAAGGTTTTGCTGTCCCAGATGCATTGGTAGTTTGATAAATAATGGATGATGATGATAGGTTTAAAAAGGAAGAAAAACTGATTCAAGAGAATTGCTCAGAGCTTTGCCCTCTAGGTATCATGTAAATATCACCTTCACCTTCCTGTTGCTGAATATCTTGGATGTTATCTTGACCATCATAGAACATCAGTGTGTCATATTAGAGGGCGCTTGATTGGACTTGATAGTGTTTGGCTTCACGTGTGAATCCCTGTGAAAAAAAACACGCAGACTGACAAAAACCCAAACCTTAACATCAGTTAGTCGAGGGCTAGCCAGTGTTTTTCCAATACCATAGTGCATCCTGGCTTTCATCTTGTCCTTGCCTTCTCCTTTGAAGCCCTGTGATGGCGCCTGCAGAGAAAGCGTTGTTTTTCAATTCTGTTTCAGCGCTTTGCTTCAGCCGCGATTCTTCATTCATCCCCACTCGTCAAGCGGACACAGCAGTCTTCTGAATTTGGATACTTTTACTTTGGGTAAGCTAGTTCTGGTCAAAGCTTTCATCTGCAGCGAAGACGGTCAGTGGGACTCGGAGATGCAAGGCTCCCGTTTCCTCTGCTGCAAAGTAAAGGGGGACAGCATATTTATGAAGTGCCAGCAGAGGATCAACAAATACACAAATATGCACACAAACAACAATTGCACACACATACAGATACACACAAAGAATGCAGTTCACTGCCTGTATCACTATAAGCTCTCTATCGGCACTGTGAAGATGATACAATGCACCAATAAATAATCTAGCACAAGAGTGGCTTAGCCAAGCAGCCATGTACAAAAGCAATGAGTATCTCCATCACAAGTACAGGTTAACAGCAATATTAAAGCTAAATGCTGTCACACGGATGAACACTTAAGCGTTAGCTACAATAGATGTAGCAGTGAGTGTTAAAATGTCTTCTACTTGACTTTGTGGTGCATGTTTGTTCACTATTACTGGATATTTGTCGAAACACCGTTGTATTCTCTATGCTGCACAGTGATTCACTATGTTAAAAAAGTGACAGTATGGTGTCTCTTTGCCATGTAGAGTGTCTGTTTCAGTCATGTTTGGCCAGTCTGATAGGAATAACATCTTCCATCTATAAGCATCAATGCATCTGTGGCCAATGAAAGTGTGATACCTTTGATATAACTCATATAACAGTAGCCAGAAACCACAAGACGTATCAAAACACGATGTTAAACATAAACCAAACGGCACATATTTTAATAACCCTGTTGAACTAAAGCGGCATTAATCAATATTTTCAGTGTCAGCTGATGTAGTGTTAAAATGTGCAAAGTAAAAGGGTAAGTGCTTGTGATTTAAGCACTCGGAGTGACCTTCTGTCCTTTTTTTTTTTTTTTTATAGCATGCTAACAGACTCAAGACTATGCACATTTAGTCCTGAATGGCTGCGACTCACCATTCTAATCAGCCTTTGGCCTAGATTATAAATTTAATGTAAAAATAAAGACAACTATTGATTGGGAGCAAACACGTGTGTTATGTCATATAACTTGAAGGTTCAATTTGCAAAATTTGCTGGTGCCGATGTGAAGCGGAGTTTTGTTACTGTGTTATGTTGACATTAGCCCACGGCATTTTTACGCTAACGGTGACTAATATTGCACACTGTTGATGCTGTAGAGGAGCAGAAGGGACGTGATGACGAACTCAAGACTTTTTGGCGTGGTGTACATGCTGTTATCATGGACGCAGGTGTTAGCTTAGCAATGGAGGTAGCTAACGTCAACAGAAGACCCCCATCACAATGAAGACAACAGCACAAACTTAAAACACACGTAAATGTCACACGGTGAACCTTCAATAGCCCTTTTAAGAAATTACACCTGCAGTAGTCCTTTTCTGTATTTCATCCGCTGTGATTTTAAAATGTGCAATGTAAAATGGGCCAATGTCTGTGATTTAAACACTCAGTCCTGGGTAACATCCTTTATATATATGAGAGGCAGTGTTACTTTTACTACAGGATGGGTCGGCCTCACCACTCTTAAAGTTTTTTGGTTTCTTTTTCTCTTATTACTAATGGTTTTGGGGCTTTTTTTTTTTTTTTTTAATCAGATACTGGCAGTATACAGAGAAGAAATGTGAAGAAAGAGAGTATGGAAGTGACAAGAGGCAGATGGTCTTGTGTCAGAACCAGAACCAAGCTGTTGCTATCAGGCCTTAGCCCATATGGTATGCATGCAAACACATGAGTCACCAGGGCATCACTAAAGCCAGGTTTGAATTTTGGACTTAAATGAAGGTGGTTAGAAATTCGGCACTATTTCATGAGTGTCCATGGAAGCAAAAATTGTTCGCTTCTTTGACATCTAACATATATAACTTAACATGCTTACGATACTTCAGCAATCTGTAAGCTTATTTTTGTAACTTTCTCCACATTATTATAATGTGGATACATAATTACCACAATACTGGAAAGGTTTGACACTAGACTGAAGGAGTTTGTGATGAAAGCATTTAGATGTTTGATTTATTTATGTTTACATGCTTAAGTGATATCTGAGGCCGGTCAGAATTTGGTCTAAAGTGAAAGAAAAGCTATAAAAATGTACTTCATTGCTAAATTCCAGCATGATCATGTTGTTGCCTCTCTTTCACTATTGAATTTATCAAACATGTTTTATTGGCTTGTGTTTTGGAACTATTGGATGCAAATCAAGCTGTTTTTTTATTTTTAACTCTCTTGCAAATGAGCCTAAATGGGAAAAAACTTGAATGAACTGAATAGGTTCAATGATTATTTATAGATAAATATTTTCCACTGATTAGAGCAAAAAAGTCAAAGTCAATTCCAATTGCGCAAATCTCTTTACAACCGATGTTGGATGTTTGATTAAAAAAAATAAGGCTTGAATCACAGATTACATCCTGTATTCTTAAGTTTCTCTGACAAATGCGTCACTTCTGTCTTATCTGTGATTGGTTTACTCGGTGCCTGTTAGTCCCGCCTTCATGTTTGAATTCAAGACCCGTGATTCCAGATGGATTTCTCATTGAGACAAACAGATGGCTGGCCAGGCTAGTGTTTTCGCACCATTGGACACAATTCAAACCACTTTTTAAGCTGTCTTTCAAATGAGCCAAATGGGAAAAAAATTGAATGAACTGTATAAGTTCGATGGTAACTTACAAACATTTTCCATTGACAAGCGCAAAATTCCAATTTTATCTCATTGTTGCCCCTCTTTCATTAATGAATTGATCAAATATATTTTATTGGCTTGTGTTTTAATAGCCTGGCCAGTCATCTGCTTTTCTCATTGTATTCAATGCTGAGAAAACAGTCTGGAATTGGGCCAATCACTGTGAAATATGCATGATCCGTTCCATACCGACCAATCACAAGTCTCAGAGGCGCATTTTTCGCAATACGTCATACTCACTGACTTCGCTTTGTCGCAAGTCAAAGTAAGTTCCAAGTCAGCAAATCTCTTTACAGCTGTTGTCGGGTGCTTACTTAAGTCAAAAATAAGGACTGAAGCACAGATTACACCATGCATTCTTTAGTTTCTTGAACAAATGCGTCACTTCTGTCTTAACTGTGATTGGTTTAGTCGACAAATTCATATTTGGATTCAAGCCATTTCTCATTGACAGACAGGCTAGTGTTTGGACACAGTTCAAACCACTTTTTTTTAGCCAACGAGCCAAATGTGGGGGGGAGAGTTGAATGAATTGACTGGATTCTATAATTACTTAATAGGCAAAAAATTTGTTGGCAAATATTTTCCATATTTCAGAAGTATGACAGCATTAAAGTTCTATAAAATCCAAATGAATCTGAGTATTCCGCGCAAAAGCCAAAAACAACGTGATAGTGGAAGTGTGGTCAGTTTATCTCAGCAGAAGGTTTCCTTGTTTACAGAGTTTGGATATTATTACATTATGCAGTATCAGTTAAATGTGTAGCGTACAGCAGTCCTTTGACACTATATGTAGACACTGTTGGCCAACCACAGTTAATAAGCATCTATTTAACCTTTCCAAAGCCTCCCTCTGTTCCCATTTATACACTCTCAACCCATCTGCAGCCGAAGGTACAGTAACTGCTGAAAGTAGTTTCTTCACCTTGAAGATGAGACAGGATATAAATCAAACAAACCTGCCAGTGTTGCATTTTGGTGCATGGATTACAGATTGCACGGCATGCTGATAAGGGGAGGAAACACTCCCAACATGCATAGATGGGTTAAAGCTCCTATTTTTCACCTCCATACTCTGAATATCAGCCGCTCCACCTGTTTGTTGTTGTGTACTAACAAAAAGGCATGTTGAGAATTATTCTGCTGTGTGTTGGTTTTTTTTGTTTTTTTTATGTGTGTGTGCGTGTGTGTGTGTGCGAGCGTGTGTGTCATGAGTACTTCTGTCTGGAGTTATTTATATGGGTTTACGGTTTGTAGTTGCATGCTGGTTATTAAAATGTCTGTATTAAAGGATATTTTTTGAAAAGCAATTGCGCTGCATTGTCGTGTTGCTCCTTTTATGTAGAGGTAATGCTCTGATTGATGGTGCAATTAGACGGTCAACTTAGGACCCACTCAGCCTCTCTGTGTGCTACATTAAGTCTGGCACTTGAGGTGCCAACCACATATCCATGGTGACAGATGATGCTTTCCCTCCGAATCCCAGACGGATCAGGGGTTGCTGCACCGTAAAACTAAGGGTACTTGTAGACTCACTCACTAGGTTTTTAAGATATTCACGCCTGATGGGACAGGGATTTTCAGTGTTTCTGTGATGTTTGGGCTTTTTTTTTTTTTATAGACTGGAGTAGCAGAAAATACTAAATCAGTGTTTTTCAATGGACCTAACAGCATTAGGAACCTCATGCCACAACAACCACCCCTTATTCCCGAAAAACAATTGCTACAGGGGCGATGGTATACTATACATAGGATGTGGTGGGTTATGAAGCTCAGTAGGTAAAGCCCCCCCACCTCATCACTGGCCACCTAGTGCCAGGGTGGGGGTAATTACTGTACCTCTGTTATACATTGGACATGGGCTCCATATCTTGGGAGGGGGAAAGTTACTTATAATGCAACATATAATACATATAATATATAATGTGACTAACACCCCCCTTTTGTGCCCCTCTGAGCTTCCTTATTGCAAATGTCCCCAAAGACGTCCCAACACCCCATGGGGGGCAGTACCGCTCCTGTTGACAAACACTGGACTAAATGAATATAGACATGCAGTAAAATAGTAACATAAATGCATGCGAGTCTATTTGGTTCATTTTTATTTATACGTTCACATATATATGACATATTCTCACATCTACCATCAGCCAAAAGCATCTATTGATCCAAACTGTTTAATACCTGTTGATCCATTAATCCTATCAATACATGTAAATAATTGGTGTAAAATACAGTTTGTCGTCTTTTCACGGCCATCACATATGACCCATTTGAACATTCGGACGCTCTGTAGTTACCATAGAAACACCATCATCTTCTACAGCACTGATTCACTAGTGAAACCCATGGAGTTTGATACATGACGGTGAATGGGGACATTTGTTTTTATGTTTAGTTAAAGGTACTTTTGCTAAAAAGGTCACTATTTTCCTAATTTTTTTCTTCGCATTTCTAATAACCTTTGAATTTACTGTGAGCTTTAATGGACATGTACATGATCAGTGAACTAAATACAAGAAAATACATGATTTACACTGAAAAAATGTAAAATAAAGAGGATAATATTACATTAAATCTCTCAAGGAAGGTTGAATATAGAGGAAAAACCCATTTGAGAACTGATACAAAAGTCTTTATGGGTTAAGAGTCTGGTTTGGTTTAGACCAGGTCTAAATGTAAAGTGTCATGACATCACTTTTGTTATAATATGATGCTATACAAATACAATATGATTCCTTGATATTCTCAGTATTATTATTGGTACTAGTAGTGTTGGGAAGGTGAATTTTCACTTAGTTTTCTCCTTAGATTCTGAGACAAATAGGTGTAAAATGTATGTCTGAAGTAACCAGGAGGTGCCAGCAGTATTTTTCTCCCCGTCCATCAAACAGCAGGACATAGTAGATGTAGTAAGACAGAGTTTGACAAGCAGAGAAGAACAGACGGAGCTGACCTGGTCACGTCTTTTTTCAAGGTGAAGCGAGCTGTCACAAACTACTCAGTCCCCACGATAAAATGTTGCTGTTGTAGATTTCAGGAAACTACACATTCCATTAGACTCAATGTTTCCAGACCAAAAACATGTTTCACATCAAGATTTCAAGACTAAAAAACACAGTAACTAGAGATTTTGGGATTTAACCCATAAAGCACCAGCATGACTTTTGTGTGCCCCCCCCCCCAAAAAAAGACTTTTCTCTATTTAACCTTTATTAAGTGATTTATCTATTTATTATAATAATATCCCCTGTATTTTGATTTTTTTTTTTTTTTTTTTAATTGAAAATCTGGTATTTTCTATAATTTAATTCAAGCTGCAATCGAGTCCTAACTCCTGTCTGTGTCATGTGACTAAAACAGACAGAAAAGAAAACATGGAATGAATAAAAGCACTGTTTTTAACATATTGATGTAAAAACTGAAGTGATTTTGTTTTTTTCTCAAGAAAACATGTTAAATGGATAGATATCAGCTCTGAAATTAAACTATTATGAGTTATTTTTGTTTTTATTATTATATTTGTCCAAACAAATGTATCTTTAATTGTATCAGGCATTAAAATGAACAAGAAACTAAAGAAAACAGTGAGTGGTTGAATACATTTTTTCAACAACATACAACATAAGATATTTAATTTCAAGAAAATATGTCTGTTATAAGCTTTCTTGAAAATCTTAACTTGGTGTATTAAGCAACTAAAAGAAATTCTTGAAATCAGCATATTTTAGAAAACAAAACAGTTGTTTTACACTAAACTTTGGCTTAAAAAGAAGCATTTAATACATTTTTACCTTGGAAAAGTCAATAAAATGTATATATTACCATAATTCACTATCCATTTATATAATTTTGCATTGGAAGGAGATGGAACTGGATCTCTGAGTGAAAACCTTTGGGGACCATTGTAGTTGTGTACAATTGGAAATACAACAAAACATACAAAGCTTACACAGAACATTTATCCAATTACACAGATTACATTCCTTCTGGCTTTTTCTTTGAGTGAAATTGATCGTCTGTTTCATACAATAAAGTACCAAAACTGTCTTAATCCAAATGCTTTGGGGTGGGATCTGTTTGTCAATTCAGTCCCTGTTTCTGTTTCTGAGAAAACAACTAAATTAAATAAAAACCAACCTTCATCTACCAATAAATCCCAATTTACTCACACAGGGTCATATCTGCCAAGTACGAGCTTCGAGAATCTCTATTTCATTTTGTTTTTCCTTCACCTGGGGTAAGAATGCGCCTGGGAGTATTCATGCTGCTGGTATCGTGTTTTATTTGTTTTCAGATATGAACTGTATTAGCGTTAACACTAAACTGAGCTAATTCCTTCACTGCATAATTCGCGAGAAAGAGAAAATGGGATTTGTGCCAGCGTATTTTCTCAGTCGGCGCGCTGCCAAAAAACACCAGTGGAAACAGACCGAACAGTGTTTGAAGGCCTCAAGTGTCAGAAATAAAGCAGCTTTGAAACCTTGGCTGGATTTTTCTGTCGTCACTCGCTCACATTCTTCTTCTAAATACACGTTTTCAAGGTCCCATTCTTTTCCCCTCATTCACGCGATCAATATTTGCAATCGTGATGATGGATGTGTGACCACGTGCATGTGACACACATCACCAAGCGCATTAACTGACCCCCGTAAGACAGCAGCGACGGGCTACTCGTTACACGGCCCATTACGATGACATTACTGGGGAAACGTCCTTATTATGGACTGTGCCACACTGACCAAAAACGGAGCGGATTAAAGGGTCAGATCCAGTCCACCGCAGCCAGGAATGTTCATCCTCCTTAATATGTTCCTCCTCCCCTCCGATCTCTGAGCAAACAAACCATGACTGAGGGTGGAAGTGCGAGTACTACAGTGTAGAAATACTGCAGGTGAGAGTTCTGAATCCTAAAACCTGCCTCAGTTAAAATGCGTCACATTCAACACGAACACCACATCGCATTCGACGCTTTAAAACCTGACACGTCACCGCTGACACGCCGGTGTATATGTAGTTTGGATGGCTGGAACTTTTTTGCCGTTTATGTAATTGGACAAATTCCGACAGTTTCTGGAAGCTGAGATGTTGAAGAGGAAGCCCCGCCTCTTCTACCTCCGGAGTGGGCGGAGTTGTTTCAAAGTGACACCGAGGATGGAGATTTGATTGGATTTAGTGATTTG
>JAPSES010000097.1:15924399-15936793 GCA_029822895.1 Maxillicosta whitleyi | reverse complement strand
ATATGTATATAAATATTTCATCATATTTCATCCTTTTTAGTCAAGTAAAAGTGAAAAAGAACATGTTCCAACAACCGACTCAAAAAGCTATTAATGGGACAGTTCAACCAAATAACCATTCTAACACCATTTAAATAAATATAATAATGAACCTTAAAATCACTACAATGTCAACATCAGTACTTTTCTGTCAAGCTGCTGTTTATATGTACACCATATTAACTGATGGACACTGAGGGAATGTCTTGTATGCGTTATTGTCTCATCAATTTAAGTCAGTATCAGTTTTAAAATTTAAAAACCAAACATAAATAGAAGGCAAAGCATAATTCCCTTCCAACGCATTACTGTACCAAGCCTGTTTTGAAAATCTAAGTAGTAATTAATAGGGATATCCATATTATGTAAGAATGTGGAAAATAAATACTAAACAGATCTAGGCATTCCTGGATAAAACAGCTGATAAGACACGTCACATCAAAGGACATTTCAGGTAAAGGTAAAAATCTTTTTTTTTTTGTTGTTTTTTTATCTGTGACAAAAAAAATAAATAAAAGGAAATCTTGACTAAAAAGATCTATAATGTACAGACACTGAAAACCCAACTGAAGTGCGGTTAATGACTATTTGTACTTCCCATATGCTCAGTTCAGTGCAGACGCAGCAGAAACAAAATACAAGCCTGGAGACATGCATATGTAACCGCGCATCATACATTTAAGTCTGTTAACCTTTGTATGTCTTCCAACGCTTGGGCCACTCTCAGCAGAGGCGTCTTGATGCGTTTCCTGAGGTTGTGCTGCAGAAGCGGCAAACAGAAACTCCACTGAGTAGTACACACTGCCTGCATGGCCTCAGGGTCCCCCTCTCTCGCTGCAGTTTGGAGCCACTGATCCAACTTGCCTATTTCCTTCATACGTGCCTGTGGGAGAACAACGGCAGATTGAGCATCTCTCTTGTAGTGTCGAGGAGGCAACACTTCTGTCACTTGACATCGATACTTGGATTGAATACGTTGTGCCAATGTTGTGCACTTTTTTTTTTACAGCAAAACCTTACATTACGTTAGGCTTCTTCTCCGTGGGAATTTTTTTCTTTTCTTGTCAAGAGTTTTAAACAAATTACTTCAGAAACTGCATTAGAATAATAATAAGATAATTAAAATCCTCCGCTGACACCCTTACTGATGAAGAGCCTCTGAAGTGATAAGCTTTCCTTGAGGTATTAGCTTACAGATAATATTATCGATCATTTAATCAAGGCTCCAGAGTCAATAGGTCTGCTGCCTGCATTAGAACATGTTCCGGAGACGGGGGGGGGGCTGATAATTCCAGCATGAGTAAGCACCTCCACGCAGCTTTTGGAGTAGTCATTCATCTTCCAGTCTTTCTTCAGGAGGCTGAGTTCACAGTTGATACATTCCATTAATATGCGTTGACCAATGCTCTAAAAAGACAAATACATGTGATTACAAAAAGTAATATTCTGTGAGAGTTGGATGAGAGGAAATATGACACATATATCATAAATATGATCTTGTGGGCGCTGGAACTTAGGTGGTCATGCTCTTTTGTACACCAGGGTATGAGTCACATAAAGACTCAAACATCCACCGTCTACTGATCTAAACTGTTTAGTACCTGTTGATCCAATTATCCTGTCAATATGTGTAAATAATTGGTGCGAAATGTAGTTTTTCATCTTTTCATGGTCATCAGATATGACCCGTTTAATGTTCAGAGGCTCTGTAGTTACCATGGAAACACTGTCATCTTCTACAACATTGATTCACCAGTAAAACCCATGGAGTTGGATCACTGACAGTGGATGGACACACTGGGTTTATGTTGAGTTCATAAAATATTTTGTTTAAAAAAAAAGGCACTTTTTCTTTGGTTTTCTCTATAACATGTACAGAAAATTAAGTACAGGAAAATAGATGATTTATATTGGAAAAGACACTGAAGACAGAGGATAATATTATAACAAATGGTACTAAATCAATTAAGAATGAATAAATAAATAGAAATATTCATTTGGGAGCTGCCACAGAAGAAGCACTTGGTCCTTATGGGCTAATTACACACCTTTTATGTGAATTAAATTCTGTACTGTTCAAAGTAACCAGTCAAATGCAGTGCCTTCTGTAGCTTTTGGGCATGAGCTTGGGTAATTAATCTCACCTTTTGTCAAGCGCCTGCTTCTATCTGGACGTCATATTCCATGCACAGATTTGCATATTTTAATTGCATATACAGTTACAGCAAGGAGCTACACTTGTGCCCGAGGTTTAGGGAGAAAATCGGACACTCACAGCCTCTCCCATCGTCTTTAGCTCTTTCAGACAGTCCGCAGCTACTTTCTGATGCTTCACTTGCAAGGCCAGCAGAGCCAACTCCAGGAGGAAGGCAACTCTGCAAATCCCAGATAAAACATAATTTATATAATTCACAACATTCCAGTACAGTAATCTAAGCCTTGTACTGCCCCTGGGATATCTACATGTGAGGAGGTTTAAGGAGAGGACAGGGAGCAATAAAGGGAAGCTTGCTTGGATAGTAGATTTGATCGGGTCACTTTAGGTTACTGACCTTGCAACTGGTGGGATGGGTGCTGGGCTCTGAGGTGGGCTTGAGATCACAGGTTCTGCAGCCTCTTTATTATTATTATCATCCAGCAAGAGATCAAAAATCTCTTTAAGCTTGGCAGAATCCTCTCTGTCTGGCTCACCATCTTTTATTTCTTCCAACCAGCTGGAAACAAGAGGAACACTTGTATGTGTAACAGCATATATGTACGGTTATTAAGAAGGACATATGCGCTTGTATTTTAAATTCTCTACTAATATACACACACACTAAACTGTGGATAAACCTTGGGCGAAGTATCCTATAGGATTCACGAGATGGCTAGGTCAGACTGAGTCATGCTGTCGACGTTTATAGCTAAGCTGAAAAGCCATAAGGAGCTCTGACATGTTGAGTACATGCCTGGAGAAAAAAAGATGGGGGTTGGGAGTGAGTATGCGCTATGGCACACCAGAAGAAGTACTAGTAATGTATAAAGGCAGATTGGTAAACGTACCAACTACAGAATGCCATAAGGATAGCTCACAGAATGAACGTCAGAGCAGCAAAAAAGCAACAATAACCTACTGCAACCAATACAGCTGTAAAAACATACATACAAAATGCGACCAATTGCCTTGTAGGTCGCCAGCAGATTCTATCAAGAGTGAATAAGATGAATTTGTGGGTTTGTAGTTTCAGGTTCTGCTGCTTTGTTAGAGTCTCCCCATAGAAGTGGGCGGAACCCGATGAAAGTCCATATATGACGTTCTGTCAGTGCTCAATAGTAATTATACTGATATCTCTAACCATCTCCATGTTATAAGGCATCGAAATATGGATGATTTAAAGTAAAGGCAAATTTTTTTTATACTTGAAAAATTTGTCCTATGAACAAAGTTTGTAGACAGTGTCCAAATAAGGCTCCATAAAAATTAGACATGACTCTAACCAGTAGTTTCAGAGAAGAAAATGATTGAAATCTAAATACTGGTGACCTTAAGTTTGACCCTTCAATATCACTCAAGGTCAGAGGTCATGGACCCAAGTCCATATATGACTTCCTATCAGTGCTCAATAGTAGTTATACTGATATCTCAAACATTTCCATATTATAGGTCATTAAAATATGGCCCATTATAAGTAAAGGTTTTTTTTATACTTCAGATACTTGTCAGAAATTTAAAAAAAAAAAAGAAAGAAAAAGAAATTCCTGAAAACTGTGAACAGCATTTATAGTTATTGTTCAAAGGAGGTTACCTAAAAAATTGAAGTGAATCTAACTAGTAATTTCAGGGACGACTGTTGAAATCTAGATAGTGGTGACCTTGACTTTGACCATTCAAGGTCACTGAAGGTCAAAGGTCTTGGACCCAAATGAAAGTCCATATATGACTTCCTATCAGTGCTCAATAGTAACTATATTGCGATCTTTAACCACTTCCATATTATAAACCATTAAATTTCTCAAAACTGAATAAACATTGTCTGAAATAAGATACTGTATATATACACCAATTGAAATTAATCTGACCAGTAGCGCTTTTCTCTCTCTCTCTTTTTCAGAATTGAATTAAAATTAGAATTAGAATTGCTAACGACGTTGAAGATAAAGCCGGACACTTCACCTAACGACCAGTGAGCTATTTTGGAGGTTACACAGAACGCCTACATAGCACCGATCGCTGAGAGGGTCTAAAATATCCAAACGTACAATCATAAAACTTCAAGTACAAGTTTGTATCTGCAGTTAAAATATTCCCTCTTCTACAACTACAGGAAAACATGTTGATGTCAGCTGCGGGTATGAAATGAGCTGTCATAACAGTGATTCAAAGCACAGCATTCTGCAAACCACATCCAGGAACAATTTCATAGCAATGAAAACAATCCTAGTATGAACAGGTGGGGACAAAATTAACTGCCACAGGAAGCTCAGTTACATCTTGAATCGCTGTATCTTGTAAATAGCTGCTAGGGTAGAAGACTGCTGACTCATTTCAAACAGGACATCATTCTCTGACAGCTTGTGTTGTACCTGAGAACACAAAAACAAAGTTGGAGATTTGAGAGACTTGTATTTCTATAATATGTTCAGCATTTACAGGAAAAACTCAATTGGCCACATGACACATACTCTAAACAGTCGATATCTTAGAGGGTAAATCTGACGGCAACAAAGGGAACGTACAAATTATTCTGTAGACCAGTTTTATTTCAGTTTGTGTTCCAGAGACAAGGCTGATAATTCTGGTATGAGTAAGCATTTCGTGGACTTATTATACATTCCTGGGCTCCGCTGCAATACTTTTGCATTAACGAACATCTATAAGAAGTGGTAGTTGGCTTATCATGAAAGTCGAAAAAGGCTTTGTAAATTTAAAGTGTATTTAAAGCAGGCAGATTGAAGCCGGAGTTTATGATACAGGATCGGTTTTACAAAACTCTCACCATTGGTTTGGAAAAAAAAGAAATAATGAAGTGTATGATGTGTGCGCTTAAAAGATTTCCTTACTTCATGCAAAGTTAGTATTGAAATTCTTGTTTTAAACAAAACTCATTTCCATGCGTTTTGGAACTGATTTTATTATTCTTATCCTGACTGTTAAAGCATGGAAACAGAAACATTATTAACATCCTGTAGCCTGAGGTGTAGCCTGTTAGTTATTCTAGACTTAAGACCAAGGTTAACAGGATTTTTCACAGACAGGGATCCAACACTTTCTTTAAAGTCTTTCTTTTAAATAATCATTATTATTATTATTTATTACAAAAACTCCCCAAAGAAACTCTACTACTTAAATTTTAACCATCGCTTGTATAGGTATCAAAATGAAGCTGCTTACCAGTAAAGTAAAGAGCTGTGGATATAGATCTGGTGTATGAGACCTGATGAACTCATCTGTAACTTTAGCAAAACTTCCAGCTTCCTCCATCTTCCCAGAGTCCACGAGGCATTTAATCAGCTGCCTGAACAGAAACAGAGCGCAGATGACGCTGGAGTATTTCTAGGACACACACACATATACATACATATATACATACATATATATATATATATCCACAACAAATACCAAGTCATTCTGACCGACTGTTTCGAGTAGAAGAGTCTTGAAAAATTGTTTATGGACAGACAACTGATACCAATTGTCGTTCTGTCCATGCAGCAAGAAATAAGCTTGTCTACAAACATATGAACACTTAAAATAAGAACTTAACTCTTAAAACAAGGTAAATTATCGAACACTTCTAAATCTAAGGTGTTGGGTTTTTTTTTAAATTTTCATAAGAGCCAAATAATTGTGCTGTGCATAGAACTAATCCGATTGACATATCTCAATAGTTGCTTTTGTAATACATATATTTTCTAATTGTAAAGAGACTTTGTGGATACCCTGTATATACTTATGCTCCCTCTCTGTGTCTATTAGACATTTTTACTTTATGGTGCTATTGAACTAATTTCAGTTAAGTTAAATGTGCTGATAATGTCTTTTTTCACCCTTCTTACGTCAGTCAGTGTAAGCAGATTTTTAAAAAGTCCACACAGCTTTGGTTGGTTTGTTGCAGCACAGCAGTTTTATAAGAAGAACGCACCCTATATTATATATGGATTATACAAGCTATGAGTTTCTGTCATGCCAGACATCCCCTGTCTAATTAATACACAAGCTGTATCACTGACAATTCATTGTACATGAATGGCACGCTATAGTCTCGAGCAAGAGATAACGCCAACATTTAGGCCTGAGGTGCAGTGGGAGAACACGATAAGGCAGCTTACATTAAAACAGATTCTCCACTCAGTAGCGGAGAATAAGACAGCCAATTAACTGGAGAGCAAGGAAACTGTGGTTACAAATGAACTGGGAGTTAATTAGCTCTGTGTGTCATCAGCAGAAGCCCGGAAAGAATCTTGCTAACTGTAGTACAATGTAACTAAGTACTTTTACTTCAGTAGATATTTGAGTCTATACATTTTATACAATTTAATAATTCTAGTTTGCTCTGTCTGTCTGGGAGGTTTAGTTACCGTCTCTGACACTGGATGGAATAAGCAGCTTTTAGAATATTACATATTGTGCTTGTTTTTCCAGCTTCTTCTCTTCTGAAGTCTTAGAAAAACCAGTGCGTCGTCGGCTCTTTTGAAATGTTTGGGTTGTTAACAGCTCCACCAAATAGTGGATTCTTTTTGCCTTGAAATTTCCCACATGGAATAAATTCAAGTTAAAATCCTTCAAAATATCTCACAAAAATCAAAGACTAATGGAAAGAGGAAAATAACAGAAACCAAACAACTGGGGGGAAAAAAAGTTGTACAGCAGATATTCTGTTATTTTTCTTCGTTCCGATGTCAATCATACGACGAGCCCTGATATTTACTGTCTGTCCTACAAAACAGAATAAACTAGTTCCACCTCCAGCAGCTCAAACACCGATGCTTTACTATTAATAATTTCATGATGATAAATATGATAATGTATCCGTCAGACAGACCAAACCTGCACTTGAACGTCTTTGTTCTTTAAATACCTTTTGCTGCCAATACTTATGTACTTTTACTTCTGTTGTTACCACTGCTTTATTGGTCTTTAAAGAGGTTGGATGTGGCATTAATATTCCAAACTCAGCCGCAGGGGCAAGTCGAATACAAGAACACTTAGTCCTACCAAAAGAATCAACTCTATGTATCCACAGACGGTACAACTCACTGAATTGAGCACAAAACTCATTGTTTTTAATTGTATTATGGTATCATGAAGTTTTCTTCTTCAAACTAAAACTCACAGATGCTTATTTTGGCAGTCAATCAAAATAATACTGTTTCTTATAATCTTCACGTGCTCCAGCAGCTGATAGTTTACATTATAGCACTGTTAGCTTAGTCTATTTTAGTCAGTAAACAGCCACGGTAAAACCACTAATCACCCCTGTTTTCAGTTCCCTTTGTGTTGTCAACAGCTGAACTAAAGGTCTGTTTGGAATCGAACAAACAAGGTCTGAACCATCACAGTTTCATCCGAACCATGGATCAAGAAGCAACAACTTAGCAAAGATAATAATATTCCATAATGACTTCATAGTTTCATGAGCCTCCGAATCGAACCGACTCTTGCAGAAGAAACGCTGCCCTTTCAGCATCAAACTCCATTCTTTTCATTTACAGCTGAGTCCAGTGAAGAAAACAACAATTTTATCACCTTATCACTTTTGCCTCCCTTTTGTGGGATAAGAACTTGTTTTTGTTTGTGTGTGTGTTTTCTACTTGACTCTTTTATATTTGTTATTCTTCATAGTTTTTACAATTGATTTGTATATTTTAATTTTCAACACCCTACAAAACATGAAACCAAATTTTCTTGCACTGTACAATGGTATCTTGCCACGACAATAAAGCTGATTCTCTTCTATTTCTTTCTGATGCTTTGGTCAAAGGTTCTGTGGCGTTTATTTTCCTCATCATGGGACACCACCACAGTAAGTCACTACTGCCTCCAGTCGTCACATATCCTCTGGCCTGTCTGCAAATGAATTCACTTCTTTATAAACCAATACATTGGTATTTTTTAGCAGAACGTCAAAGCTCTTTATTCTAAACAGTCTAATGACACTTGTAAGTAAATATAGGAAAGGGGTCTTCTTTAATGGTAACCGAGTTTAAATGTTATTTTTTTTGTTTTACTTTTTTATTTGAATATTTATAGTGAAGTAAAAAATACTACATACATCTCCTTTCAAGCAAACAGGGTTTCTACAGGTATCTGAAAATCTCATTTAACCCCCTTTTTAATGCCACTTTAAACACATTTAATTCCGGCGTCCAAATGCAGATACAGTTTCATCTGTAGTTTTATGAAGGTTTACAGGTTCTCAGTAGTTCCTCTTCCAGTCACTTCTTGCTAAAACTAATATTCCCTCCACTCTTTTGCCACAGCATGAGCACGCGCACATCGAATTGCATTCCAAGCATCCATTGTTGTGACTTGGTGTATTGGCCATAAACACCAGACAATTAAAGGGTTCGGCCTGTCAATCATTACACTATACTTCCGATCAAAATGATTAAATGTTCATGTAATCAAAATAAATCATGAATAACAATGTTTTTTTTCCATCAATGCCTCTGTACATAGAATTCAAAGCTTTTGAATACCATGTAAGGCCTTAATTTTCACAAAATCACTTTTAATGTGTTTTAATGACCTGCAGAATCCCTGCCTTAACAGTGTCTAAATGTTACTTTTAGATTGCATTAGAACATTTTAAAGCAAAAATATTATATATAGCTCCTTTAAGTAAAACATCCTAATACTCCTTCCATGACTGCTGAATAACGAAAGCACAGAACGTGTCTGTGATGACTTGCATCATCAGCTCAGCTCTCCATGTGTGGTCTTGGTCCGACACCTCCTCCAGACTCTGGACGACTTGCGTGAGGGATGGAATCAAGTGGAGGCAACGCCCCGGCTGCAGGAGAGGACGCACGGTCTGGAAGTAGAGCACTGAGGCGTTGAAGACCAAGAAGTGGTATCTGTGCGAGACAAACCGCATGTAGAATAAGTAAACACAGATCACTGAATTATTTACATTATGCACATGTAAGACATTTCATCTCTTTGTACAACTCAGTTCAGACCAAGTGTCAACAGAAAAGCCCTGTGAATTGCTAATGAGTGTGGATTAACCATCGGCCAATGAGCCACAGGAGAACAGCCCGTATGAGGCTTTCCATGAGAAAGGAGTAACATTTACGAATTCAAGACACTATTTTAGAGAAAATGGTGTGAAAAGGCTGGGTGAGCACAGCTAATTTATTCACCAGAGAGCATGTTGTGCATTAGTCTGTGATAGATGTATTAGATATGTATTCCCTTTGGTGTTAATTGGGATTGCTCATTCAGCCCTTTTATTGACAAGTTATGAGTTCATTAGCAAAGAGATTCAGCGCTGATGGCTTCCAAAGGCCATGCTGCTGTCTCCAAACACATCTTAGAGAAGTAGAAACAAGGGAAACTATCTTTTACCATTTCTTTTCTGTCATCTATATTTATTAGGCCTATGAACTTACACACACACTCTTCCACTCAGTTGTTAAAAGTTAGAAGACTACACGCCCAAGATGATCCGCTTGTGAATAAGAGGTCAGGGTGAAGTTACGTTTCAACAACGTTCTTCGCAAAAGAAACCTTTATATCCTAGAATATCTGTGACTGAGCCCTCCTAACCTATCCTAGCTAAAAGACATTCCCTGATATGAATATTTCCCTTTGATTAGGAGCTTTTAGGTGCACCCTGGCATTATAGTGGCTTGTTCCTTACTACATCACAGCTGATAAACTGCACATAGCATGAACGAGTTGGCTTTTCTGATGGTGTAAAAACAAAGCCAAGCTCACCGAGGGAAGGTTACACACCTTGGTTCATGTTTTGAAACTTCGATTGCTTTTAGAAAGTAGAGCACAGCCTCCTCAAAGACCTCCTAAAATAGAAAATGATGCAAAAGGAGGGGAAAAAAGAAAAGGATAAATGTGTCACATCGTATAAACATATAACAAACAGATTTTTCAATAAAGGCCACGGTTTGTTTAAAGATAATATTTAAACGGCGTTGCACTGTAAACAGACAGAGGGCAATATGCCTTGAAGACCGAATCACAGTCTGGAAGAAAACAATCTTGTTTACAAGGCTGGAAACGGCTCTATTTTTAGTCCAAATAAGAACAATATGGTGCATCTGTACTGTAATTGTGCGTCTCCTGCACATACACACAACCCCTTGAGGAGACGTGTCCAATTTACTGTCCTCACCACACTCCCAGTGGCCAACGGAGACTTGAGCTGGCCTTGGCAGAGGTAGGCTCGACCCAAAAATTGATTAGCCGGCGGATTGGCTTCAAAGTACATCTTTAGACACGCTTCGCTTATCTCCAAACGTCCCAGCTGAAAAAGAATAAAAAGAGCCACACAAAGGCCAATAAAATCAACACGTCCACCACATTCATCCTCTGTTCTATTTTGCTGGCAAATTCTATATTTAATACATTTATCACATTTATTAAACGTCATAAATGTGTTAAATTCTGTCAGGGGATACATACTTTTAATATATTATGTATAATTCATTAAGGTTAAATATTTCATTGTATTTAGTGTTCATTGTTTGCAGTGCTGGTTGATCATTGAACCAGTGGAACATAAAAATATAATCATGTGTAGGAAGAATTGTCCATGACAGATAAATATTAACACTTCTCAAAAAAAAAAAAAAAAAAAAAAACTCGACAAACACGTGATAAGTCCCATTATAGGTGAGCAGGAGCCTGTGACTTTGAGGCTGCCTTCGTACAGAAAATTTGCTGCATGATATTAAAAAAGAATAAATCACATTGTGTCATATCTGTTTTAATATTCAAATATGTTTCCCTTGCCCTCGGCAAGTTACATGTACATTAGTGAATATTCATAACCATCATCCTAGTAGGAGAAAGGCTGGATTTTACTAACTACTCTAGTATAGCAATGAAATCTGGGCTCAGACCTCCATAGAGGATACTTACAGATGCCTTAATAGCAGTAAATGTTCCTTAAAAGTAAAGTAGATCTATGTATTTTACAGTACTTTTCACTTTTCTAACCACTGTAGAACACTTAAATAACTGTTTCACTTTATATCAATGATCTGTGTAAATAAAAAAAAGTATTTATTTATTTATTTTTCCTCGCAGTTGTATTTTTTGTGGGGAGGGGGGTTGGCTCAGGATGATGGTGTGTTTCTGTTTCTGTGTGTATAGCCAAAAAATGGGAAGAGATATGTTGTATGTTTATACTCTGTGAAATGCTTTTTTTCTTTTCTTCCAATAAACATTATTCATAATAAAAAAAAAGAAGTATTTATTTATTTATAGCATTGCATATGAATCCCTTTTAGAGTAGTTCTTTAGCAAATGTCGTTTGGAGTATATATACTAACATTTATGTCAAGCTGGTACTAACCCACTGTTGTGTTGTGTTCTGGTCTGTTTGTTTTTATTCTACTTGTTCTGTAAAGCTGCTGAATACCTGAATTTCCCTTGGGATCAATAAAGTATCTAACTAACTAACTAACTACTTGCAAATATTTTATTATGAGACACTGCTTGAATCATCATATCATGCACAAAATTTCAATAGTAATGAACTTTTCAAGCATGAAAGAAGTCAAAGTTCAATTGAGCTCAATGTCAAACATTTACAGCAGAAAAATGCAGGACACGCATGAATGCAGCAGTAATATTAATGCAAACACAACATAAATAACACTCAGACTCTCAGGGACCATTTTACTGAACAATAGTGCGCACCCTTGTTTCATACACTTATTTTTCACCCATTTGCATGCAGACTTTTTTTTTAACAACGTTCTTGACACGAAGGCATGGGAGGTTTATTAATATAACACTCAGTATTTAAAACCATAACACATCGTTTCCCAAAGTGCTGAATGAACAAACAACAAAAACCATCTGAATAATTTACTACATTCAACACACATCACCAGAGTGACAAGCAGAACTATCAGAAGAAATCAAAATTAAGTTGTGTAAAAAAACACAAAATGGAGCCATAAAAATGATGATGAGATTAGAAAGATATCAAACCAAGGGAAAGTAAATGGAGATCAACCTGGAAAATTACAGGTTTTAGTTCAAGAAAAAGAACAAAATGACTTGATCTACAGTGGGACACGATTCCAGTTTTGTAGGTGCCACTAAAGTCCATGGACTATATGAGAAAACAGGAGTCTCCATCTGGTGGACATTTGTTATTATTACCACAGCAACGCCAAT
>JAPSES010000097.1:15858807-15871117 GCA_029822895.1 Maxillicosta whitleyi | reverse complement strand
CTAAAGGGTTAATTCTGACTTACATGGAAATTATAATAATAATAATAATAAATTTTATTTATAATGCACTTTCTATTGTTAAAATCTCAAAGTGCTACAAAAGGTAGATAAAAAGGGAAGTTAAAAAAAAGGGTTGAAATAAAAGAGTGTTGTAATAAAAAGAGCGGAGGCAATAAAATAAAAATAAAAAGAAGGAAATTCGGGTTACATCGACAGCGTAGGAACGGAACTCATTCGTAACCCGAGGACGACCTGTACGTTGGATTGGAGATAGCGTATTAACATGCGTATCATACCAGCTTTACATCTAAGACCCCCACCTGTAGTGCAGTGGGGGTGCAGCGGTATAGTTAGCCCACGGTTTGGTCTGTACCTCAGTTTTTGGGATCACAGTGTGTGTTTTATACAGGTTTTGTTTTCCTCCCAAAATTATGTTTTTTGTCACGATGAATTATAGATCCAAACGCAGAGTTTTGTTGTAGAAAAGAAAAAGGCTCTTTATTGAGCAGAAAACACAAAACAATCACCAGGGAACAAAACAAAGGGCGATGAGGAGAAGATGCTGGTGGAGACGAGAAAATAAACCAACAAAGGAAAAGGAGGGAGGAGTTTTCTGAAATGGTGTGTGGTGATAGGTGACAGGTGTGGGAAAGGATAAACAGGTGAGATGAGGGAAGCAGAATGAAAGGGCTGCTTTTATTTAGTGTGTCAGCAAAAACTGAAACAATGAGAAGAATTTATATCATTGTACTGGATGGATGGATGGATAGATGGATAGATGGATAGATTTTTCTTGGTTTTATTGGATTTTTTTTGTTTTTTATTGGATAGTTTTTGTGTTTTTCTTTCTATTTAACCATCTCTAAGTGGTTTATCACCATTTATTATAATATTATCTTCTGTATTTTGTGTTTTTTCCAGTAAAAATCAAGTAATTTACAACTTTTAATTTACTAATCATGTAGATATTCATAAAAACTCAGAATAAAGTTGAAAATTGTATTTTATTAGTTTTTTATTTTTATTTTTTTTTCTAAACATCCTCAAAAACTCACCAAATTCGTGATAAATTTGATAAAATATAAAAAAATTAACCCCAAAATGTGCTCTCTAATGCCACCTACATACACAAAAACTGTCCTAGCAACCAGTAGGAATGTAATAGGGACATGAAACATAGTTAAATAATTGGAAGTTATCTGTTTTTTTTTCAACTGAATTAAGTCCATTTTACACTAAATCCAAAAATGACATCCATTTCTGTCAATCACGTCAGGGTTTTATGCTAATTTAATTTAGAAAAATCCAATCTTCTGATGTTTTTGTGACATTATCAGTTGATTTTCATGAATATTTATTTATTTTATTGATCCCAAGCTGGAAAATTGTCATGTAACAGCACCAAGAAACAATCGAAATACAATCGAAATACAATATATACAGTAAGAGAAATTGTTAAATAAAACAGTAAAGTTTGAGTTTGGTGTTACATGACTTTGTTTTACAGTGACATTGCATATGACAGGACAGACCTCCTGTATCTGTCCGTACAACAGCTGTAACAGTCTTTTGGACAAAGTGCTCCGCTGTCTTGACCTTTATACTGAACAATAGAACACTTTCTTATTCTTTCGTTACTGGTATAGAGTCACATATATAGCGACTGTGTACCTCAGTGGTTAACGCCACTTACTTATGTGCGGAAGATGGCCGGTTCGAGACCCAGGTGATCCCTTGGGAAATGATCTTTGCTCTATACATCTCAATAAAATTGTGCTGGTCCCAAGCCCGGTTGTGTCAGGAAGGGCATCCGATGTAAAAACCTCTGCCAGATGGTTGCAACCCCGAATTGAAAAGTCAAAAGAAATCATCACTAGTATAGTGTCATATAAAACGCACACATGAGTCCTAAAGGAACTCCTGTTCTGCATAGGAATGTAAACAAAAACCCCATGTTATCGACCATATGGCGTCAAATTATCCCCCATTATGGGATTTTTGGAACGGAAGGTGAAATTATCAAACAAATCCGATAATTCCTGTACGTCCGGCACCGCTGGAGTCACTGTCTTTCCCTTTCCACCACTACTGCTACCGTCTGGTATAAATAAGCAGAGGAGCAGAAACTACAGCGCTGTTAAATAATACAGGTAAATGGGAGCGAGTGGTGCACAGCGAAAATAACCAAAACTAAAGCAGAACATTAATAAGATGGAAAGTTTGTGCGGGGTCGCCTTTTAACGACCTTTCGTAAGTCTTACCTGCCACATGTGTCACACTTTTACTTTCTTGGGTCTATATACCACCACTTACCTCTTCAGATCCTTGACCTTACCTCCATTCAGAGACCTGCTTCCTCGCTGCAGTTGTCAAACAGAAAATCCCTTAAGGTGCCTTCAGACTGTGAGATTTCAGCCGTCCTATCAGTTCATTGCCTGCCGTACTGTACAGCGTGGATCAAATAAACCCGGGTACAGTAGGTACAGCGGCTGTAGCAGAACACCTGCAGCATCTAAAGCAGGGCTGTCAAACTCATTTTAGTTCAGGGGCCACGTTCAGCCCAATTTCATGTCAAGTGGGCCAGAAAAATAACACCATAATACTATGTAAATGACAACTTTTAGTGCATTAAAATAACACATTAACCTTATAAACTACACTTTCTCTCACTTTCTGAATAACCTGAAAAAAAAAACTTACATTTTGTCAGAAAAATATAAGCAATTTTAAGAAAATGATGCTTCAACTTCAATCATTCATGTATGTGCGTTACACACAATGTCATATACAAACATTTGGTAACAGAATATTGTTCAAATGTAGTAACTTTTACAGTAAGTACATCTCAGCTTATTAGTAACAAAACTCACAAATCCCAGTGTATCTAAAAAGACACAAACCATTTAGTAAAAGACAAGTAAAATCACACATGATTTTAAGTTATTCACATTTTACTGTTAAAGGATGTTTTAAATATAATTTTTTTCATAGTCCAATGATAATTTTTTTCACATTAGACCAAAAACAAAATTAGTACTTGTCATTATTTATATGTTATCATGTTATTATTTTTACTTGACTTCACATTATTCCGTATCTGGCTCCTGAACTAAAATGAGCAACAAGCATGATACATAGTTCTGTTGTAATAAAAAAAAATTAATAAAAAATATTGGCGGTGCATTAAAAAGATAAGTCATCTAAAATCAAGGTACAACTTAAAAAAAATATAAGATAGATATAAAAAGAGGTAGTGAGATGGGGGGAGGGGGGGTACGGCTATGTTTTAATGTGTGCGTTTAGTGCTTGGTTTGAAATGAATAATTTTTTTGTTTTTTTTGTCTTGTGTTTTAAAACAATAGGATGGTTAAACCAGAGCAGTGTGTATTCTGTAAACAGAGGACGACTCGTCTCTTGACACTTATTTACGGCTTTGTTGAACACCTGCGTTAGAGCTTTAATCACCTCAAAGATGATTATTTTAGCGTTGGAGTGAGAACTGCTTTAATCTTATTAAACCATTATCTGTGTTATATTTGGTGTTGACGTGATCTCAGACCTTTTACAGCCGTGGTTCTGTTGCTTCTAGACACACTTTGGTCGAGGTGATCTTAACTGTAGTCGCTTTTCCGTTTTAACGATATTTACTAAATGTCGAAAAAACAGAAGTGCGTAATGTCGGATATTCCATTATTTATTTATTATCGCGAGATGACACAAGAAGTCATTCTATAAATATAGTGAGAAACATAAAAATCATGTTTATTTACAGATATATTCATTATTATTATTATTATATATTACCCTCTATTTGGTACTAAAATATTAAATTATTCAGGTTCCTGGTGTGTTCTCACATACCGCACTATATTTCTGTTAAAACTCTTCTTCTTTGCTTGTTGTAATGTTCGTCCACATCCAGCTTTTTTTTAATTCATGTGACTATTGGTGAAAAAAGGTCTTTCCATTGCAGTTTTGCATGATTTACCAATTTCGTAAACACCTGTAAAACCACCTCTTGCTAGCGCAAAAAAACGTTTAGTCGAAAAACAAGTTTTGCCGAAATTGTTGTTTTTTTTCCATTCAGTAAATGTTTTTAATTTTAGAAGTTATATTTGCGATATTTGAGAGTGAATGGAAAAGTGACTATTGAATGGTTGCCAGAGTGTGTGACATGAGTTATAATTATTGTCGTACCTTTCAGTATTGTCATTTTATCTGTGAAAGGTGCTTTACCGGTCATTTAGTTTTTCCAAAAACGTGTCTTTAAGAATTGAATGGAACCCTTAACCCAGTTGAGACTCCGATGGCACGCCACTTTTTATGATTCCGCATGCATTTTCACATTTTTCTCATGCAAAATTTTAGCATTTTATCGCAAAAACACGACAAACAGCTGATCAATCAACTGATTAATCATATGAGTCACCCTTGATTTTCCCAGTGTTCCCATTTTGAGTCTTTAAAAACAAAAAGACATAAAAAACACGCCTCAAACATGTAGTTATTACCTATAAAAGTCGTCTAAAATGTAGCTCTTTTAACATTTTTCTCATGCAAAACTTGCATCAGAAAAGATGCATCAAATGCATTTAATGAAATCCGCCTCGTCTTCCTCACCTGCTGACGATAACATGCCTTCATTACCTTAATCTTCTTCCGCTGGGCTTAAATATTGAATTATATTCTGCAGATCGTGACAGACATGCAGACTTTGACTTCCCGTGAGTTTTATGTCTAAATGCATTAGTCATTGATTGTTATTGTATTCATCAGTAGTGTACGATACAAAGGGAGTCATAGGCATTTACGCACTAATATACTGTAATTATGCTGTTAATGATACAATAACAAAACCTTAAAGCGGTTAAATAAACTTCAGTTTGTCTCCTCATAAGAACACACACAACAGTCTCCAGTCTTGGGTAAATATTAATTAATAGTGACAGAAAAAAGAACTGAAGGGATAATCAAAACAGGGGAGAAACTTTAGAAAAACAGGAAGCGGACTCGTACAAAGACGAGTGGCACTTAAACGCAGCCGACTTATTATTATTATTATAAATTATTCAAGTATAGATTGAATCATATATGAGTGAAACTGCACCGGCGCTGAGAGTGCTCAAATACGAGCACCTGCAAACTGCTCCCAGCTTTAGCGCGTCAGCTAAAAATACCGTTACCCACTTCTTACGGCTCATTCTGTGTCAATCAGATTTTCTTGTAATTTGCAAATTTGGAGCGTTGGGACCATTACCCTGCAAATTGAATTTCAGTCAGACCTTTTCAACAGCGGCCGTTTAGTCCACTATGTTTAACACACTCCCTGGTTATTATTAATGCTGTTACTTAGGCGGGGTTTCCCAAACTGAGGCCTGAGGACCGCCAAGGCAACGTGCGTTTATTACATCATATACAGGTAGTCCTCAGGTTACGACGTACCTGACTTACGTTATTTCGACTTTACGACGCCAGAGTCTCGTCCACTATTACTGTACATACGTACTGTATGAACAGTAAGTACAGTATCTTATTTTTTTTTACTTTATTTTATTAATATGAAGTATAATACGTGTATTCGGATAGTTATTTAGACATTTAGGGGGTATTTAGGGGTACTAAAGGGTTACGTGGAAATTCGGGTTACGTCGACAGCATAGGAACGGAACTCATTAGAACCCGAGGACTACCTGTAGTCCCATAGACGGTAGAGCAGGGGTGTCAAACATGCGGCCCGGGGGTCAAATCCGGCCCCCCCAAAGGGTCCAGTCCGGCCCTTGTGATGACTTTGTGCAATGCTAAAATTAAGCTAACATATTAACAATGTAAAAAAACATTGCGTTGTTAGATACTGTAGCGCAGTTGTGTTTTGCATACTTGCACATACAGCATCGGCCCTTTTTAACATCTTCACACGCAAAAACAAAATGCTAATTGATAGCATTAATGATAACTCAGGTGTAAGTGCTTCCTGTATCATGCTAACATGTACAAGGGGCTCGTCCAAACTGGAACAGATCCATGCTTGGTTTTAATTACAGCGTTGTGTGCCATAAACTCAGGTGAATCTAAACTGTTAATAAAAGAAAAGATCACATGCTCTTTGAAGAAAAAGAATTGCCATTAGCCGAGTTTTACAAAAGACACATGTATAATGTATAACCTCGTTTGTTTTTGCATTTTAGGTACATTGTTTTCCTATCATTCACTGCCTCTTGGGAAAAGGGGGGGGGGGGGGTAACAGGAGAAAATGCAGATGTAAAGTGTCAAATATTTGAGTATAGTTGGATTTTATATTTTATATCACTAATATTTGGAACCAATATTCACCTTTAAAGTCTTTGAAAAGGTTCTTTAAGCATCTTTTCTTGGTTGGAATGTGTTTACCAGCAGGTAGTTAATATTTCCTGCCTTCCCCAGTCTGTTACCATCCCATCACTAGTGAAAAAAAAAAAAAAAAAAACAACCTCTGGGCTGTAAATGCAGCCTGAAAATGTCAAATTTATGTTCACTTCCGGAAGGATTTAGTGATTTTTAATCCAAAATGTGAAATAATAGTGGACTGAAGCCGACGTCTGCCCGGTGCTGACACGACGTTTAGAAGGTCTGCCTTAGTGAGAGGAGGTCAAAGGTCAAAGGTTCAATGTTCCATATCTACTGGGATCTAAAGGTCAGTTTACAGCAGAATACCCTACAGCGGCTGCTAAAAGCTATCTGTCTATTCTTGTATTTGACTGTTTTTAACATATTTATTTTCCTGCTCAGTACTACTCAGTCCACTGTAGTTGTTTTACAATGTTTTATAAATAAAGTTGGATTGGATATTTTGCTTGAATTAAGCAAAACAAAAAAAAAAAACTCAGATTTTTAAAAATATTTTCCAGATTTATTATCTAAAAATAAGTTCTTAAATCTCACTAAAAAGTTACTCTTTAGGTGTTTATGTCTTATTTTAAGTGTGATGAGATATTTGGAATAGACATGAGAAAAATATACTTGGTAAAAATTGGATTTTTTTCAGTGTTCAGACAGTTTTTTTTTTCTGGCAAATATAACAAATTGATACAAATAAACATAATAATAATAATAATAATTAGCTGTGTAGACAATGTTAGCAGCAACATTTGGATTGTTTTCCCCAGTATGTGTGCGATATCCTCATAACAGACTGTTTGCATCATCGCATTAGACAGAACGCCGGTTGAGTTGATGTAGATAATTGTGCCAATGGGGTTTCTTTCTTTTTTCTTTTTTTTTTCTCTGTTCTTCTCTGAGCGCAACAAATCAAACGTGCATCATGTTACATTAAAAAAAAATGCCAGTGACTTGATTCAGGCGAAGTAACTGGATTAAAGTATAAAATGGAGCCACTAACCAGGTTACTGCAACCCGAGGATGTAGTCTCTCAATCTCTGCCGCCTTCACTTATTCAGTTCTACACAATCAACCGCAACAGTCTTATCAGATGGGGACTCTTTCCCACAAAATCTTATCTAATATGGTTCCTTGTCATATGGATCCACAGCAGATGAACAAAAAAATGAATAAACAGTCTGTATCACCTGCACACACACTCATTCACACACCTCTATCTGCCTCCCACTTCGCCCATCTGCAAGATCACAGCAGAATGGCAGCATTTAGCCTCTATTGAGAGCCCCCATACTGGGCATGCAGCAGCGGGCTGTAATCTGTCCTCAGATCTGTGTTTCTCCCTATGGCCTATGAGCACCATGTAATTGGGCTCAAATTGGAAGCAGGATCTGAGCTTGTTTATGTAACAAGCATTTTTTTCCGATAACGCCACCGCGCCGCGCCGTAGGACCGTCTGATTCTGTTCCCCGGCAGAGCGACGGGCGGCAGCTGCAGTTTGGGTTTGAGGTGTGGAACGAATAATAGGTGAGGATTATTTATCAGGAAAGTTCAGGTAGTTTTTGACCTTTGATGCTGCAGCTGCTGAACGCAGGCTTTACCTGAATATTAAACCCAGGTTTCTTCTGCTTTCTTCGCCGTCTCTGTTCGTTCCATTTTTTTTTTTTTTATATATATCTTTCTATTCAGCGGCACATGTAGTTCTCAAAACAGTTCAGAATAACAGTGTTTCCCACAGCACTTTCTAGCCAAGGCGGCCGCCTTAGCAAGCTCGTCCCACTGCCTTGCCAACGTTCTAGGAAAAAAAAATAATAATAAAATAAAATGAAGTAGTAATGCGTTGTCAAGTGCAGGCACTAAGGTTACATTCCACATGGACACTTCCCATTTAGATGCTTTTTAATATTAAATAGTAATTGTAATCGTATGTGTGTTCGCTCATGCATATGTGTGTTTGTGCTTGATTTGCGTTGGGTCCCGCAAAAAGTGTCTAAATGGGAAACATCTATGAGGGACTTTAACCTGAAAATTAAGTGTAGTTACATTGTTTTGTACATGTTTTATTTGGAATAATTATTAAATCATACAGTTATATTATAGTAGTAGCTGTTATATATGAATGATATACTTGTACATGGTTATTATACTTACTTTTTATTAATAGAACATTAACACATATATTTTTGTAATATAAGTCGAGCAGCCTGCATACTGGGAGCACTATCAGAGTTTTTATCACTATTACCTGCCTCCGTTTATCTGTTTAAAGCAGTTAAAGCTGTGGTCCGACTGTCTTGGCCGGTTTCTTCATATTTGTACAGTGGTGACTGAGTGGATCATGCTACACATATTATAGCAGAGGTTATTTTTTTATAGTGGCTGTTGTCACAGTACTGCGGGACTGGGTACAGGAAAAGACTAGGCTAGCGTACCAGTTAGCCGGGGGCTACGTCTGGACGACAATGCTCGTCATGTTTCTTTTGTAGATTCTAAAACTTTCACTTCCATACACGTTTTTTTCCCAGAAAGTTCTGCGTCCAGATGGAAACGTATGCCACACCTGTACGTGGTGTTGTACACAAACACAGATGGAGCCACAGGATACTTTAAAATCACAGAAGAATACTGTGAGTATGTGCACCAGGACACGTCTGGGGTTTCCCTCTGGTCATGTGGTACGATGATGTCATCATTTCCCATATTCATTACCTCTATATCCATACAGAAACAAGAAGCCCCCTGAAAAAATACCATTCAGCGCACCAACAACTATATTAAACTTCTGCAGATTGACATAATTTTGCTGACGTGTGTGTACGTCATAAATCACAACCGCACTGAAAACAAGAGGCTGATGAGTTCATGGAACCGTATCTATGATTGTTGCCGTGGCAACAAAACCAGTTGCATTACGACACACTTTTCACCCATAATTTATTTTCTCAAATGAAAACAAACATAAATCTATGCTCATAACTAACTGCTTTAAGAAGCTAGTTAGCATGTTAGCATGACCCCTGTGATCAGCAATGACAACATAAGATAATGTTTCTATAAAACTGCTAGTCCTTGGGTTACGACGTACCCGACTTAATGTTATTTTGATTTTACAACACCGGAGACTCATCCACTATTACTGTACAACGCCGAAATTTGTCCGCCATTACTGTACATACGTACTGTATACTGTACATACAGTAAGTACAGTATCTTATTTTTTACTTTATTTCATTAATATGAAGTATAATACATGTATTTGGATAGTTATTTATAGATTAAGGGGTACTGAAGGGTTAATTCCGATTTACGCAGAAATTCAGGTTACGTCGACAGCATAGGAATGGAACTCGATCGTAACCCGAGGACTACCTGTAGTTAGAATTCTTTAGCAATTGTGCATTTATCTACTGGTGTCATTGGCCACGCCCCCTATTTGAGCATGTAAAAAAATGCAAGCGTTCCTGTTGGGATTCAAACATCGTGGACTGTAGCGTTACTTACTGAGCTATCTGTATCTGTCCACATGTGCGTTGGGATGCATAAATTTGCTCCTAGCTCTTGTGGGGGGGTTATTTAACTCAGAAGCAATACAGGAGTCATGTAACCCGTTAAAATTCTCTAATATCGTAAGGTAAAGGATTACTTTTAAATAACAATGACTAGTAATCTGTAATGGATTACAGTTTGGAAGGAACTGATAATATCTGAGGATTATTTATCAGAAAAGTTCAGGTAGTTTTGACCTTTGATGCTGCAGCTTCTGGATGCAGGCTTTACCTGAATACTAAACCCAGGGCTTTCTTCACCCTCTCCGTGTGTTCCATTCCTACTTCTTTCCATTCAGCTGCATATTATATCAGAGGTTATTTATTTATTTATTTATTTTTAGCGGGATGGTCGTGACCCGGTGGGTGCATTTCAAGCCCGTGTTCATCCCCGCGGTCCTCTCGGAACGTCTCTGCGCTGCAACTCCGTCTGCCTGTATTCTTTTGTGTCTGACCTCAGAGATCTCGCTGAGAGTCCATGATGAGTCATAGCTCAGTCTGGAGCCTCCGCATCGCGGTGGGGAGTCGGGAATACAGAGCAGCGCCGGCGTTTTAACCGAGTCACACACATGCACGCAGGCCGACAAACAGGCGAGGGAGTAGACGAACAGACCGGCGGGTTCACATGACGGTGCATATAGTGTGTTTGTGCGTTTTTTTGTGTGTTGATACGTGAGCACATCTGACAAGGTGTAAGCTCATGAGCCGTGCCTTCCAATTAATAAAAAAAAAAAAAAAAAAAGACTATTCATGGACACACGCTCACATGTATAGACACGTACACTCACAGACATTGTTATTCATAATAATGCTTCATCCCCGGCAGCAGATTATGTTATTGTCTAACCCTGATCCTGTAATGCGCAGCACTGTGACGTTCCTGTGATCTTATTCACTTTTGCTGGAATCGTCAAGAGCCCTCCACGTCCCTGATTAATTTCGCTCGGCGTTGTGATTGAAATTCACGCTACTACCTAACACACCGCTGCATTAAGACAGTTTCCGCCGTTGTATCCCTGCCATCTCTCACCGTGCAGTGTTTGAGTTTCATCTTTCTGTGACTAAAGAGCGTGTTTTCCATTCTCCCACCCCTGCACCTCCTGAGACTGCAGTGGGATCTCAGAAGAACAGTACACTGTGATGTATATTTCAGCTACTTCCTTCAGCAAACCCTATCATAACCCCCCCCTTTTTTTTTTTTTTCTCCGACGCTCCTTCTCTCTTTTCCCTTTTGCGCTGCAGCGGCGGCTGTAGTCGTGACACCGACCCTGAAATATATTTAGTTGGGGAGCTTCTGCACCGAGCAGGCTCTATTTTTATTTTAAACAAGTTTCCGCCGCTCCCTTGATCAACGACTTTGGGTTTTGAGCATCAGAAAGTGAATAAACGAGTGCAAGGAGGACTGTCTCCAATTTACCCAGGTGAGGCTCACCAGGAGTCTGAATGCATTTGGCCTGGAGTGGGCGCCAGGCACAGAGTACGGAGTCATGCTTTAGACACATTCCAGCTCCTAGAAATGAAGCAGGTATCCTCCAGCAACACAATACAGTCCATGAAAAATCAGAGGGAGTCTACTCCCGGTTGCATTTACAAAACAAATCGAGTGTCTTTGGACTTCAGCCTCTTTTTACCAAGAGAAAGCAACAAGTTTAAACCTCGCTCTTGGACAAGGATTGAAAGAGGGAAGAAAAATGAGCTTAGGATTCAAACGGAAATTAAAAATAGCAGAAAACCTGTTTAAAATGTAAATAACTGAAGGGTTTATTTAGGAAGAAACACTGGTGAACGAGGAAAGGTGGATGGATGGATAGATAGATAGATAGATAGATAGATAGATAGATAGATAGATAGATAGATAGATGGATGGATGGATGATAGGTAGATAGATGGATGGATGAATGGGTGAGTAGATAGATAGATAGATAGATAGATAGATAGATGGGGCCCTATTGTAATTTGTTAGGTTTTTTTGTATTATTTTTTTCTAAACATCCTCAAAAACTCACTCGAGCTTTTAATCATTAAACGAGTGCAACAATTAAATTAAAATTCCATCCTGTATTAATGAAAGTATTCCTGTTAATCAGAGTAGTTTTATTGTTTTATAATGACAGTGATCACATCTACTCCTGAACTGGAACGTCTAAACCAGACTTTTCTGATCATCACATTTCTGAAGTTCATGTCAACGCATCAAATCTGGTTAATTATAATTATGTGATTACCTCCAGTTATCGGATTTTTATGGTCATGTAAACGGGCTCATTAACTGTCAGCAGGAAGGTGAAATGGATTCCTGTGTCAATGTTTGTTTTAGATTTTGTAGCTTTTTATCTGTGGAACCTCCTGTGCACAGCAGCTCAATGTCATTTCAACTCCAAATGCACAACAAC
>JAPSES010000097.1:15836038-15848799 GCA_029822895.1 Maxillicosta whitleyi | reverse complement strand
TTGACATTATTTATATATTATTATGTTATTATTTTACCTCAGATCAAATTTGGCTGAATGTGGAACTGAACTAAAATGAGTTTGACAGCCCTGATTTAGTGCGTTTGTTGTTTTTAGCCTCTCACAGGTCACGGTCCCAGTATAACCAGTCATCTGTTTGTGCTGTCGGACCCTGTTCCTTTGTCCCAGTGGCCTACATCCGCCTTGGTGACATCGTAATCCAGGATAATACTTGGTTTCTGGTCCTCTGTTGTGCTGAATTCAGCATTTCTGAGCAGAGTGCTTATGAGCAACACATTTTTTTTCCCATTTTGGGGGCAGTAAAACACTAGAGCTGTGGTTTCGAGGAAGAAGTGTTCCTGCTGGGACTCGAACATCGTAGACTGTAGTGTTGCTTACTGAGCTATCCGTCCACATGTACTGCGAGGCGCAAATTTATGTGTCCCAAGACTGTTCTATGTCTGATATTGGAGGGGACCATGCACCGTTTATGAGGAGAGTCTGTATGTAACTCAAAAGTAATACAGGAGTCATGTGACCCATTACAATTCTGAGACAGTTATATTGTAGGGTAAGGAAGTACTGTAAAAACAGTAATATGTAATATGATTACAGTTTGGGAATCATTTGCAGACGACTTCAGCAGAGCGCGTTATGTTCAAGTAAACAAACCAAAAGACACCGCTAATTAAAACTTTCTTTCGGGTTTTCAGGGGTCGAATCAGATTCACATGTTGGTTTGTCACAGGTTTTTATGTCGGATGCCCTTCCTGACACAACCCTCTGTATGTATCTGGGCTTGGGATCGGCACAATGAGACAATGCCCCCTTGTGGTTACACGTATAGGGATGTATAGCGTAAAAAGGACCTTTCCCAAAGGCCCATCTGGGTCTCGAACCAGCAACCTTCCGCACCAAATCCATCCAGGCTAAGCTACGCAGTGGCTGAAAACTACCTCTAATTAAAGGCACAGATTCGTTTTGTTGAATTTCTTTCTCCACCTTTTATTCGCATATCTATAAAATGTTTATGAGGAATGTACCCTGCGATGATACGCAGCTTTGCAGGTGCCAAAGGAAAACAGTTCGACACAAATAAAAGAACATTAGCATTTAGAAAAGATAGATTCAAATGAACTGTATGTGAGAGTGTCAGCGGCTCAGAGCGCAGACGAACGCCCTCGATTAACACCTCCGCCTGGTTGCTTATCTTCACTGGGGGAGACAGGGAGGTGAGGATTTTGGAGTTGGGCCTGACAGCTGTGTTGACCTTGGGACCTCTCAGGTGTAATGCGCTGCAGATCTGCGGAGGCGTCGTCCTTCTGCACAGAGCACAGATTGTAGCGGACACCTGTCTGAGGAAGCAGCGCTAACCTGAAGAGAGGGACGGAGCAGGGATGACGCACACACAGGGGACGGAGTCATGGGGAGGGACACGGGAAGTGACACTGAGGGCGTTGGGGCAATGGGGATGGGAGGGGTTTAGTCAAATATCAGCTGATAACTCAGACTGATGGAGACGATCGAACGCCTCCAAACAGCTTTACTTGTCACTCAGTCACAGTTGATTCTATCTGTGAGTTTGTTCAAAGCCAAAAACGGAAGGAAGTCACATGACTTTGATCCTGTTCGTCCGCATTTTCCTTAGTTCTTATTTTTATTCTTCTAATTTATTATTTATATATAGTCTGTTTGCTCTTCCCAGTTCAATAAAATATCTATCTATCTATCTATCTATCTATCTATCTATCTATCTATCTATCTACATCCATCCATGCATCTGTGCATCCATCCATCCCTTGTCCATCTGTCCATCCATGCATTCATCCATCTCCTCATCCATCCATCCATAAGTGTAAACTTCATAGGTTTGTTCCACTACAGCTGCTGCTGAATCACATTACATCATAACCAGACCGGGGTGTTTGTTTGTTTGTTTGTTTGTTTGTTTGTTTGTACCTGCTGGAAATTTCAAATATCGTGACATCACTTCATAAATATCTCACCTTTCCTCTGAGGTCTGTTTGGTGCCTGTAACTGCTGCATTCTCAGTCCCATCCTGTTACAAACTGGGACTGGGCCAAGGCATAAAATCTGGATGCACGGAACACCCTGAGCACATTTATTTGACGTGCAGGGTAAGCATCTTTTCGCGACGTGCAAGTCATTCCAAAAGATGTCTGGAGAATGCCATGGTTACATTTGGGTAGGTTTAAGCATAGAAACACCTTGATTATGGTTGGAAATGGGGTCAGGGAAGTGGTAAAATAAGACCGACGACAAAAGTAAATGCAATCACTAGAATCCGGTCGGTGCCAAACCTCTGCTTTGGTGATATTTAGACGCAATCCCTCCATCCCTTTAAGGCAGGGCGAGACCAAGACTAGACTAAATACACAACAAGAACATTATGGGAAACCAGTTTTTTAAACAATACACTGATTATGGTATGATTTGACCAAAAACGACCGAAATAGAACTTCCAGTCTGTAGCCTTTTTAATGACAGCGTTGACGTTAAATAAATAAGCATCGACAGTTCGTTGTCAACACTGGAATGGTGGTTTTGACCAGCGTGAAACCTACAATAAAATGATGACTCTTCTTTGTCTGACACCGATTTAAAACGCAGACAAGACCAGGACCTGCAGGAAATCATCTGAGACGGGTTGTGTTTCAGTTTAGGTTCGCACGGCGTCTTCTAAATCTGATCTGAAGACAGGTGAAGCATTCCTCCGTCTCTCAGCACCAGGTCTGTGCTGCTGCTGAGGACGGGTTGGTTAGATTTGACAACTGAACTTGTACGGCGAGTGTTTATACATTTTTTTTTTTTTTTTTTTTTTTTGTCTGTATTGATTTAGCTTCTGTCTCTGATGGGATTATGTAGAACAACTAAGGCTTGTCTTCTTGTCAGTTCGTTCCCACGTTCGATTTAACACCAACTATCCAGCATTTTTATCCAAATAAACCTGATAAAAATAAGGCACGGGCAGCCAAAGAAAGCCTCCCTCCATTTGGATGTCCTTGTGTAGATGTGACATCATCAAATATAATTAAATTCATCCTTTCATTCATCTTCTGAACCCGTTTTATCCTCACTAGGGTCATGGGGGGGGGGGGCACTTGGAGCCTATCCCAGCTACACCCTGGACATATCACCAGTTCTGACAAATATTCACACCTATGGGTAATTTAGATTAACCTATTAACCTATCAGTGCATGTGTTTGGATAGTGGGAGGGGCCAGAGTACCCAGAGAGAACCCACTCAGACATGGGGAGAATCTGTAAACTCCACATAGAAAGGTCCCACCCCCCATCGGTTGGACTGGTGTTGGAATCGAAGCTACACTAAATTATAACATTAAAAAAACAAACACTTAGATTTATAAGTGTTTGGTCATTTATGTTCTTTTGAGACTTAAAGGATCATATTTAACTAAACTCACTTTTATTATTAGTCTGTGCTTCATTTATTTGTGTATTTGGACCCGAATAGTTCATAAAGTCTTAATTTTAACTCTCTAGCTGCTGTAAAATTATCTTTATATTAATTTAGGTAAAAAATTAAGTGGATTTCTACAACCTGTTTTAATTCCTGCTTAATTTGTTACATTTTATAACTAGTTAAGTCACAACATTGGCACAAATAAGGACAAGACTTCAGATGAAGATTTCTCCTAATACGCCACAATGCAAAAATCTAAATGTTACCAAGGGTATTTTTCTCATTTCTAGTCCAAATAAGACAAAATATCACTCTTTTAATTTCTTATTCAGGGTTCATACGTCTGTAGACATGCTTTTTTTCTAGACTTAACAACTTAATTCAATAAATCTCATCAAATGAAATTATCTTGCTTCATGGACAGATATTCTTACTTGTGTTGAGTAGCTTTTTCCTCAGATTTAGTGTCTTTATCTTGTTTTTACACCCCCTTTTTGCAGTGTAGTGTCCAAAGCAGAGAGCTCCCATTCATAGAGGTTTGTTTCACTCACTTCTGCTCACTGTTCGACTGTTGCGCAGAGACGCAGTGTGATTTACTGTACTTTCAGCTGATGAAAGTGAACATGTCAGGATTTGTGCATGTGCTTTGACAGGACCACGCTAAGCCTCCTCTGTCTCTTGTTAAAAAGGGAGAAAATGAGGGTATTTGGAATGAACCCAAGCCAGAATGTAGAGGTGTTTTTTTTAAAAAATAAAATAGTCTGTTCTCTGGGCTCTTGTCGTCATCACCATCGTCCCCTCGGGGACAGAGGGAAGTGATAAGGATGAGGCTTCAGACCATTACGAGAACATGTCAGTCATGTTGAGGAAGACCCAGGAGACTCCACTGCAGGCTTCAAATACGGTGGAGTAATGTGTTACAAAAGTAATGCCTTACACTAAGTAGTGTAAGGCATTACTTTTGTAACACATTACTCCACCATATAATCAGTTTTTAGTAATATTTTGCGCTATACATGTTCAATATCGCCTGCATTATTTTTCACCCATAATTTAATTGGTCAAATGAAACAAGAAAAAAACAAAACAGAAAGACCGTGAGACCGTAAGGAATCAAAAAAGTTCTATTTCCTGTTTGTGTTCATCCAACGGGTGAAGAAGACAGACCAATGTCCACATGGACGTATGCTCATTACTAACCCTAACCCTGCTTTACAGAAGCTAGTTAGCATTAGCATGACCCTGTGATCAGCAACGACAACATAAGTTAATGTTTCTATGAATAGTTAGAATTCTTTATCGATTGGAGATTTCTCTACCGGCGTCCTCAGCGCCAAAACTCGTGTTCTGAACAGAGAAAATGTTGGAAAAAATACAAGCGTTCTTGTTGGGATTCAAACCAGGGTTGTACAAAATTCAGAATTTCAGAATTTAATTCAATTCAGTGAATGAATTTGAGTTACAGGAAGTGGAGAGTTCAGAGAAATGCATTCTTATCACATATTACTTACTGCGCGATCCTTCCATATGTAGTTTGTGGTGCAAACGTCTGTATCCTAAGGTTTTCTTATGTCTTGTATTGGAGGAGGTGGGTGGTATTTGACTTTGGGGGGGAAAGTCAAAAGTAATACAGGAGTCATGTAAGGCAGTAATATTGTACGGTACGGAATTACTTGAAATAACTTTTTTTTTTTTTTTAAGTCAATAGTTTTTTTTCTCAAATATGCAAAAAATGAGAGAGCTCTGCTTGACTTTGTGTATATTCTGCTGTTGCTCTGCTGTGCTCTTCTCAATAAAAAAAAAAAAAGGCAACAATTTTATACCGTCCAGTTTTTCCCCGCTAGCGGGGGTTGACCGGGCAACGACACATTTGCATGTTGATTTGTCACAGGTTTTTACACAGATGCCCTTCCTGACACAGCCCTCTGCATTTATCTGGGCTTGGGACCGGCACAATGACACACTGCCCCCTTGTGGATACAGGTATAGGGATGTATAGTGTAAAGGGCCTTTCCCAAGGGCCCACCTGAGGGTCAAACAGGCAACCTTCCGCACCAAAGCCAGTGGCGTAAACCACTAAGCTATACCCAGTCACTATTGTTGCATATTCCAAATAAGGAAGATAATAGTAATAGATAACATTGAAATAACAGTAACAAGTAATCTGTAATGGATTACAGTTTGGAAGGAACTTGCATAACACTGATCATCATCAATTTTTATTTTTTGTGTGTTTTGAAACTCGACCAAGTACCTGCCGAACAGGTTCAATGTGTGGTTTGTTGTTTTGTTGCAATCAATATGTCTGCAAAACAAATCTAATAAAGTAACCTTGATCATCACAGCCTCAGGGACGGGGGGAGGGGGGGGGGGTGCATTACGTCCACAGACTCCGCAGGGGGTTTTAAATATCGCGGCGCTGCTTCACAGGTGTGTAGGTGGACAGTCCGTGACGTCATCAGACGTGTCAGAGGTTAGAATCCTCATGAACAAATGTTGCATGAAGAGCACATTTCATTTCCCTATCTTATCCTCAAACAGCTCTCTGGAATCTCTCATCTTATTTTTCCTCTAAATATAATTCTGTATATTCTTTTCTCTCCGTCTCGCTCGTATTTTCTCTCGCCGTTATTCCTCAGGGGCTTTTTTCTCATCTGCTGAGGTGCTGTTTGTGCTCTACCCTCTTCAGAGTTCTGAGTAGTTCTCCATGAATATTTCATTGGCGTGCACACATAGCCCGTCCATATTCTCCTGTGCATTACTTCACTGACAAAAAAAAACAAAAAAAAAACATGTTAGCAAACATGTCGGCATCCACGTAAGAAATGCTTTAAATGGTATGTCACATATTCAACCAGACGACTGGATTTTAAAAATGACCCCGAACAAATATGTTATATCCAACATCTCAAAGCTGCAATGAGTCGTGCCAATCTCTCTCTCTCTCTCTTTTTTTCTATCTCCATCCTTCTGTTGGCTTATCTTCACTGATATGGACGATTTAAAAAAAAAAAAAAAAAAGAAAGCAAAAGGTTCATCTTTAGTTGAGTGCACTCCCTGATATCAGCCATCTAAGCCCCGGAGGGTGTAATACTTTCAGATCCGCAGCACTTTCTCCTCTGCGTTTGTTAAAGCCAAGAACGTTTGCCCTTGTGTTATCCGTGTGTTCAAGAAGCGTGAGGTCAGGGCGGGCCTCAAATGTTGCTGCCTGGTAGAAAGTGCCAACCTCCTTAATGAATAGCCATTGATTCATCTCTACACCAGATTTTTTTTTTTTAATCAACATTTTTCTCCAGCCTCTGTATCGATACATCAGTCAGTGAGTGCACAGGTCTTTATTTATTTATTTATTTTTTGATCGATGCCTTTTTATTAAGTCTTCTAAACATACAAAAAGGAAGGCAAACGCTGAGACAAAAATGGAGATAAAAGGTGCCACGAAAAAGTAAAATAAATAAATAAATAAAAGGTTCCACTATGTAATTTTCCAGTCACACATTATCCAGAGTCCAGCTGTTTCTACGTAGGACATAAAAGGACGCCATATGTATTAAACTTCCCCCATTCAACCGTTCAATGTGTACCAAATCTTTTACATATTACGGAAAAACATGACGTCACATCCATTTACCAAAAGAGGGGGGGGTCGACGTTCTTCTAATTTAAAAGAATGAGTCGCCGTGGTAAAAGGAAGGAGTAGGTGATACTATTTATAGAATATTTGGCCTTTGTAGAGGGACATCTTCTAATGTACAGGTGTCAAACATGCCAAAAAAAAAGGAAAAAAAGCCCCCCCCCCCAAAAAAAAAAAAATCACACAGGGTCTAAACCAAAGGGTCCCATCCCTGTTCACATGACTCTAGTTGCAGAAAAAGGTCATTTTATTGCAGTGTTGGCTGATATATCACTTACGCTACGCTCCAAACCCCCCCCCCCCCCCCCAGGTGCCCAGGAGGTATCCTCACTAGATGAACCACCTCATCTGGCTCCTCTGGACATGAAGGAGCAGCGGCTTTACTTTGAGCCCCTCCCAGATGTCAGAACTCCTCCCCCTATCTCTAACTAAGGCAGACCCCGCCCACCCTGTGGAGGGAACTCAACTTGACCACTTGTACCGACGACCTCATTGTTTCGGTTATTAACCAAAGCTCGTGTATAACGTTATAAGTTTGTTTTATCCTCCTGACACCCGGTAAAGTGAAAGATTTTTGCATTAAACAACTGTCTTGATCAGAGTTTTATCCTATTTTTTTTTTTTATTATTATTATTATTTTAATGTTTCTTTTGGCTTTTCCCATCAGGGGTCACCACAGCGAATCACTTCTGCATGTTTATTTTAGTTTTTAGGTCGGATGCCCTTCCTGACACAACCCTCTGTATTTATCTGGTTGTGGGACTTGAACAATGATACACTGCCCCCTTGTGGCCACAGGTATAGGTGTGTATAGCATAAAGGGCCCACCTGGGTGTCGAAATGGCAATCTTCCGCACCAAAGCCAGTGGCGTTAACCACTAGGCTACCCAGTTTCTATATTATTTATATATTTTATGGAATGTCCTTTGCAGTGGACACTATTTTTTAAAGTAAAAACCTAAAACTTTTGTCCCCTACAGAGGACAAAAACGTATGGCTGGGTGTCAGAAGGATATTTACGTAATTTGAGGGTCAATGGAAAAGCACTAGCGATGGATGATGGTGGGTCCTGAATCCCGAACCGCTGCTTTAGGCCATAATGATTCACCGATGGAGAGTTCATGACCACTGGGGGAGACAAGAGCGTGTAAATCACACTCCAGCTTCAAAAAACCAAGAATGTGTCGAAGCTCAGTCAAAGAATTTCCAAAATATTAGGTGAAGACAAATACAGCGTCTGCCAAGGATACTTCGGGGCTCTGCTGTCCGTGACTCCTCCCTCCACTGCTGAGTAAATAGTAAAGTTACTTAAAGGGCCATAAATTTGAGAGAGAAGAGTCGGCCAAGCTAGAAACATGTTGTCTTTTCCCCGTGCGCTGCTTCATTGTAAAACAAAGTGATTAAAAGCCTGATGTGTGTTGCTTCTGCTGCAGTGTGATCACAGCGGGGAGAATATTAGCTTCCCCGTCTGTCTCACAGGAGCCTTGGCATGGCTTTATCTGCAACTGTGTGCAGATGTGAGTATGATCAGCTCTGGAAGAAGTTAAGAAACCGCTAGTTTTACTATTTATGGTATGTCTTTGAGTAAAATGAGCATGTTTTTTTTACATATGCTAGCAACAACTTCAACTTTTACTCCCAGATTCCACATAAAAATAAGGTTTTTAGGGGAGTTTAATTTATGGAAAATGATGAGTAAGACCTCAAATCAGTGCAAAAAACCCCACAGATTTATGTTCTAAAGTTTTAATGTTGGAAGAGTTCAGTAAAAAAAAAAAAAACACCATTTGTATTGAATTAAGACTATGAGTAAATGTGTAAATTGGATTTGTTCACTTTCATATGTGGAACTAAATCTGATACATATCTGATATTTTCCGGCGCGACTTCAGTCTGAACGAGCAGGTCGCATTGATCTGACCTTTACGTCACCGAAATGCGACAAACGTTGCAATTCTGCGTCCTAGGAGGAGGAGCGGCGGGAAAAATACATTTACTTCCATTAACGCAGTGTGTACCTGCGTGGTCATGTGTTACGTCAGGAACTCTTTTGTGCATGTGGGTCACTTCAGGATCACATTCAGTTCACACTCGAAATTGATAGAAGTTACATTTAATTTGTGATATGGATGAGCACACACACAAAAAAACCCCATCAAATTTCACACAAACACAAAAAAAATCCAAATTGTGCATTAAGACCTGCTGTCTGAACAGAGTCTAAGCAAATAGTTTTATTTAATATAGTAATAATAATAATAATGATAATAGTAATGATAATAATAATAATAATAGTGATAATAACAATACCACTTCTAACAATAACAATAATAATGGTAATAACAACAATAATATTAATAATGATAATAATAGTAATAATAACAATAATAATAATAATAATAGTAATGATAATAACAATAATACTAATAATGATAATAATAATAATAATAATGATAATAATAATAATAGTAATAATAATAACAATAATACTAATAATGACAATAATAGTAATAATAATAATAGTGATGATAATGATAGTAATAATAATAATAGTGATAATAATGATGATAATAGTAGTATTAATAATAGTAATGATAATAATAGTGATAATAATGATCCTACTTCTAATAATAATGATAATGATAGTAATAATAATAATAATAATAATAATATTTTTTCAGATCATTCACATTTTTTGTGAAACTACTTTGTTTTAGTGTAAATACATGATTTTTTTTTTTTTAGATTTACAACAAAAAACATTTTTTTGAGTTGTCATTATTTCTATGGTATTTTGATAGTATTTTACTGATCCGACCCACTTTGGATTGAATTGGTCTGAATGTGGAACCTGAACTAAAAGGATTGTTCATATCTTCATATTTTTGTGTTTCACACATTCATCCCAAATTCATCATCATAGTGACTGGATAGCATAGTGGTTTACACCGCTAACTTAGGTGCGGAAGGTTGCCAGTTTGAAGCCCTTGGGTAGTTATATTGCGTTATACATGCCTATACGTTGGATAAAAGCGTCATCCCACGGGTCGAACCGAACCCTTTAATGGGCAGGTTTTGGACCCCGGACCACATGTTTGAAAAAAGTGAAATCGCTAGCGTCCAAAAATAGCTCCCATTCAGAAATAATGACCGTCGCTAAGCTAAACTGTTAGCTAAAGTTAATGACTGGCCTCTGCTTCTGCTTTCTGTCAGTGCTGCCGCTCGTTATTTGCGACAGACAGGTGAGAAAATTAAAGTTAAACCCTGATGGAAAAGGCTCTTCCAGGATGACAGTGGCCTGATCCTTTGACACGAGCGGACACTGAACGGGTTGATGAGTATGGAAATGATGTGAATCATACGCTGCCTTAACAGCCACCGTATCTCAAACTAATTGAACACCTCTGGGACAGACGTGCCAGACGGGCCTCGACAATAGTGGTATCAACATATGGAACGAGGGGAGAGGGATGTTCATTGTAACAGTGGTGTTCACAGACTTATAGAACCAATAATCAGGAGGACTGAAGCTGTTCTGACATGAACAGGAAACGGAGACACTTTATGATTGTTTTCCCTCTCATTTCTGATTTAACCCTTTACAGGAAACTCATAGAAACACTCTGAATATTCTACATTCTGTGTTATTAAAAGACATAAAACACTTCCCTTTCACCTCACATGTGTGTTTCGTATAGATATTTTTATACTTCTTGTATTGTTTTTGCCTCTTATAGGTAGGGAACCAAATATGGTAACTTCATCGACCTTGAGACAGGTGTCTATACCACCACTTATGTTGGTCTAATGTTCTAAAATACACAGTCCTTTCATCTTACATGTGTGTTTCTTATATTTTTTTTAGACTTCTTGTATTTTTTGTGCCACTTAGAGATAGGGAACCAAATATGGTAACTTCATTGACCTTGAGACAGGTGTCTGTACCAGAACTTATGTTGGTCTAATGTCCTAAAATACACAGTCCTTTCATCTTACATGTGTGTGTTTCTTATATTTTTTTAGACTTTTATTTAATATTTATTGTGGCACTTAGAGGTAGGGAACCAAATATGGTAACTTCATCAACCTTGAGACAGGTGCATGGATCAGCACTTATGTTGGTCTAAATGCACGGTCCTTTGACCTTACATGTGAGTTTCTTATATATATTTTTTTTATACTTAGATAATAACAAAGGTGAATCCACTCTGTTCTCCTTTGCAACTTTATTAGCAGCTTTCTCGTTAACATTCTCTTTTAACATATTCTCTTTTTGGCCCTTAAATAAATAAATAAATATATGTGGAAAAATAAATAAAGAACAACAACCGGCAATTTCACATTTTTTTCACTATTACTTAAATACACAACTATCAAATATTGGTGAAATTAATTTTTCATTATTTTAACAGATGAAATAAATTTGTCAGTTTGAACCGAGCGAATCCGGTCATTTTTCAAAATAAAACATTTTTCAAAATAAAAGATTGTTCAGACTCATAATACATACAACAGAAACAGGCCTGGTACCAACTGATCCATGGACCAGTACTGGGAACCACTGATGTAGATGATTGAAAATGCATAATTCCACATTTTAAAAAAAGTGAAAAATCACCGCTTTAAAGTCAAATGTTGAAGTTAGGACGAAAAGACACGCGATTTAGATTTCCTACCTTACAGAAACTGAAACAAGTAGGGTTTTTTTTCTTTTTTTTTGTGTTAGACGGGGTGTTGTCCCCGGCAGATGTTCTTTACTGTCAACCAGAGACTATGCAACGCTCTTTAAAGACGCACATCTGTAGGTAACCCCTGAAGCAACGTCTGTTTCCCATCCAAGGTCAATGTTAGTAGATATGAAATATGTTATTTTGGTTAGCTGTGCCTCGTAACTCGATCTTCTAGAATAACACAGGGTTTGGCTGTTTGAAGAGAAGTGGCCAGAAACCTCGAGGCCAGCGGATCTGAATGTTTGTAATAGTTCACATTGTGATCTTTACTCCACTTGGTCGTCAGGATCGGTGTCTCTGTCTGTCGGAGCTATTTTTGTTGCTCTTCTCCTGTAATAATATGGTCGGACGTCTCCGGTGCGTGGCAGAAAGGCTCGGTTCTAGACGTGGAGGCTTTGGAGTCGGACCTCACAGAAATAGTGGATCCCAGCTGTGAGAAAATGAAAGCGGGAGCTGGTCTTTTACAGAGCTATTGATATTGATCTTGGGTCTTTGTTCACCTGCACCACTTAACACTCCTGTCTGTGACGATTAAAGCAAACTGTGATCTGGGATGGATGAGATTTCTCTGATGTAAAGATAGAAATAATACTGACCATACCGCCTTCAGCTTAATGTGTATAACCCCAACAAATCCAGGGTTACTTTTGGCGCAGTTCCAATATTTATATATATAATTTTTTTCCATCAAAAACAGAGAAAAATGAAGAAAATGTGACTTTTTCAGCTAAAATTACCATTAACTGAACATAAACCCACTGAGTCCGTCCACTGTCACTGGTTTTACTGGTGAAACCCACTTTTTATTCACTGATCATGTTGACGTTCATTCAAATTTAGATTAAAGTTGAGAATTGTTATATGAGAAACAAGGAAAAATGAAGAAAATGTGACTTTTTCAGCTAAAATTACCATTAACTGAACATAAACCCACTGAGTCCGTCCACTGT